>NEWO01000751.1:65971-83878 GCA_003013225.1 Phalaenopsis aphrodite | reverse complement strand
TATATATATATATATATATATATATATATCCATATATATACTATGCATATTTATATTTATACTTATACATATGTATAATTTGTGCTACATTTAAGTTGAAGTTGATGTTGTCCATTGTCAGAGGAATCTTTTTTCTCAAAAGTTCTCTAATTTATGTGGTTTCTTAATCTCAATAGCTGTTTGGTGATAAACGCATAAAGAAAATTAGAATAACTCGAGAAGCAATATTTCATTCAATTACATGGCCAACCAGATATAAGATAAATCATGATATTTACAAACTTAAATAAAGAGGCGAAATGGGGGGATGATGAGGTGGTAAGTCAACAATAACTTAGTAAGTAATATGGTTTTTTATGGAGATTATCTTTGCTGATGACAATTAAGAGTGGTAAAAGATAGGCTAATGTGACCTAGGTTAAGTGATGGAAGGTTTAGGCTTGTTCATGACTCAAGTTTATATAGTTAGCATCACAAAATACATCATAAAACACTAAGCCTGTTGACTCAAAATATGACACGACTCAAATGCTGGAAGGGTCCATCAATAATAAAAATACAACTAGATATGCCCTAGGTAGATGAGAATTATTACTTCCCTCCATCTCATTATTGAACCTTGAATGACTGAGAGCAAATGTATCATTTTTGAGGGGGACAATGTGAACGTGTTCATCATTTAGAGGGAGTATGGCAAACCCACAAACCAGCCAACCCAAGTTTTTAATTCCTCTGGCAGTTCAAACAAGTTATTTTCAACACAAATAGAGATGGAAATTGAGTTGCACACTGTTGTGCCCATTTAGCCCTTCAAGAGGAGTTTATTTTGAAAGATGTTGCTGAGCAATATGCTCTTTTTTTTTCTTATTTTAGAGGATAGGTCTCATTTTGTAAATGTCTAAAGGCATAATTTGTTCACATTTTCTTAACTTTTTGCTATATTAATCTAATTGCTACAGTTTAAGCTAGAGGACTAAACTCTATTACTGATGATGATGACAACTATGATGCCTTGCATCAACAATGCATGCATAAGAGTATAATTTTTTCATCATATGTGCATGCATGTAAACAAGAATTTGTTTAGTAGTGTTTGCATGTGGGTATACAAGCATGCAGGGGGTTATCGGGGAAATATGCTTCTTTGAATAAAGTTTCTGCTACGCTAAAATATTTTTATTGTTGTTCTTTAATTCTCTTCTCAATTATGCTGCAAACTTTGTAGTTTAAGAAACATTTCCTGCTTTTTGATTCATAAAGCAAATTGTTAACCAAGCCTAAGTTGCAGGGATTTCAAGAGTTCTATAACTGATTTTTTTCCTTTTTCTTTGCAGCATCTCGAAAAGCATCATCATTATTGAATGGAACAGGTGGGAAGGATACTATTGCTAGTTTATTAGCTTCACTGATGGAAGTGGTCCGCACAACTGTAGCGTGTGAATGTGTTTATGTGAGAGGAATGGTTGTAAAAGCTTTGATTTGGATGCAAAATCCTTATGAATCATTTGATGAATTGAGATCTATCATTGCCTCAGAGTTGTCTGACCCAGCTTGGCCTTCCGCACTCTTGAATGATGTTTTACTTACTCTGCATGCTCGGTTTAAGGTACAGTCATGATTGTCTCTGTTATACCTCAAGCGCTTTAGTTGCAATATTTACTTACTTGGGTTTCTTGCTCGTAATATAAAGCTATTTTGCTTAAGAAAATCAAGTGAAATGTAGTAGACCAAAAATGGGTTGGTTAATTCTTTAAATTTTGAAAATTAACAATGTGTTTTCTTCATAGATATATCTTCGTATCCTCTCTTTCCTATTTACTAGGTTCTATAATATCATCTCCTCTAAGAGTGACTTTAAAGTATAATTGGTTATAAACAACCTTTAGCATTTAGCTGCCCATTGGTAATGCTTATTCCAATATTGTAGAAATGCTCAGTTTTCAAAAGGAATGGTTTAAATTTCACCTTGAACATTACAGTTTATGTTTCACGGATAACATTAACTTAATGTACAATTATGCATTCATACATATTCCTTGGTATTTGCATTTGGATTTTGTTATTATTATTATTATTATTTTTTGCTTTCTGAGATACTTAGCATGTAAAATGTGAATTAGCTTTTACTAAGAACATCCACACTAAGAAAACCTCTCTAAAAATTAAATTTTTGGTGGTTTTATTTATTTGTTACTCAACGTGCCAGGCAACCCCAGATATGGCAGTCACACTGCTTGAAATTGCAAGAATATTTGCTACCAAAGTGCCTGGAAAGATAGATGCTGATGTGCTGCAATTACTGTGGAAAGTGAGTTCCTACTGTAATAATTATGTTCTACATGGGTTTTATAATTTATCTCTGTCTACTTATGTCTCCGAAATCTCTTAGATTTTTTGTTAACCATCGATTTATAAAGTAGTAACTAAGTTTCACCTTTTTATCCATCCTTTGATGAGCATTCTATTACACCGGTGCCTAACAACAATTTTGTCTTTAATTAAAAATAATTTAGTCTTTTATTATTATTATTATTGTTGTTGTTGTTATTGTTGTTGTTGTTAGTATAAATATAGCTAATATGTTAAGGGTTAGGGTTATGCTTTGAGATTGTCGTCTTGAGTCTTAGGGTTAAGATTTGTGAGAAATTTACTTCCTCTCGTATTGTAGGATTTGGGAGAGTTCGCCTACCTCTCAAATTGTTGGTTCTTATGTTTCTTTATGTATTTCTATTGTGTTGTTTGGTGTTCGTGAAATAAAATATCCGTTTCCCTAATTTTTGTTTGAAAATCGTATTGATTCTTATTAAGTAGTATCACAACATTCGATCTGGGAAACAAGAAGGATAGCTGTGTACATAAGGGATCATGGAGTACAAGCTTCTCTATCTTGACGCATTCACAACCAAAACCACAGGCACCTCCGTCATTGTTGCGGTGATCACACCCTGTACTGCGACCCAATATAGTCATGATAAGAACACGTTGGAAGTCATCGAAGGATTACGTATCAATACAACCACGATAAGAGCTCGCTAGGAAGGGGCAATAAAGTCACAAAGTCACAGTAAGAGCTATGTGTGAAGCTGATGACGTGATTGCATACAACTTTTATTTGATCAGAGCGAAACTTGTCCACTTTCATCGATCTCCGACTCTTCTCGTTCCCCCCCAATTGTACAAGATTGAGCGGTAAAATAGTAGTAAGAGGTAGGCTCGATGTACATATACGATTGAATTGGTACAGACACAATTTCAACTACCAGGAAAGCTAAAGCTATTAACGGGAATCCAGAGTATAGGGTTTCTTTGTTAAAAAATGTACTCGGAGAAATGACAATTAGGAAAGTAGATGCCTTGGAAGAGAGATTGTAAGAAGAGTAAGGCAACTTAAAGCTGGGATGGAGGAAAGGTTCTCAACAATAAATGAAAGATTTTTCATGGAAATTGTTTTGAGAGCCGATTTGAGAGGAAGCTTATTCAGATGTTATCCAAGACCTCGCCGACGGTTCAATCTGCAAGCGCTGACCAAGGGTTAACCATAAAAACTCGGCTAAATTAAAAGGGAAAGAGATCAGACAAGAGAAATGTGAGGAAAAAAAAGCATCCACCACCAAGAATCCTCTTCTAAAGCTCCGATGAGAAGTGGGTTAGAGATTTCAAATGGAGGGGCTTGGGCTGAAACATGGAGAAAGGGGACTAAATGGGGGAGGAGAAGCTCATGGCGGTAGGGTTTGGTTTTGAGGGGAAAACTTTAACATGGTTCCAGCGGAGGGAGGTTAGATACCTGATCCGCTTTTGGGAGAAATTTAAGGATTGTTTGTTGGAATGTTTATGAGCCATTTGGGAAGGATACCTACTTTAGCAATTCTCTGCCTTGACTCGGGAGGAGACTGTTATAAAATTTAGAGAAAAATTTGAGTAATTGTTGAGGTGGCTAGGAGCGATTTCTGAAGCAGTATTGAGGAGAATTTCATGAAGGGTCCAAAGCATGATATACATTCAACACTTTGGGCGTTGAGACCGTGCGGGTTGGCATAAATTATGGAACCGACACAATTTGTTGAAAATTAAAGTGCAATTGAACATGCTAATAGGATACCAAAAACTCAAACAATTGAAGTTTGGCGGGAGGCTATATGCCACAACCAAAAGCGACATTCAAAAGCCTCATAGAGACAGATATTCAGGAGAAGCGAGCAAAAGTGTTATGTTTTTGGTGTGACAAAATTTACTCAAGGGCACCATTGCAAGATTAGATATTACAGGTTATCACAATATGTGACGAAGAGGCAGGGGGGCTTGACCTAGCATCAATTTTCTTTTATCCACCTTGAGGACAAGGTGCTTCTTTGGGAGGGGATTATTGTTACGCCGGTGCGTAAGAGCAATTTTGTCTTTTATTAGCCTTGAGGGTAATTTAGTCTTTTATTATTATTATTTATATTTTGTTAGTATAAATAGGGCTAATTTGTTTAGGGTTAGGGTTATGCATGAGATTGTCGTATCGGTCTAAGGGTTAGAATTTGGGAGAGATTTTCTGCCTCTCAAATTGTAAAATTTTGTAGAGATCGCCTACCACTCTAATTGTAGGTTCTTATTTTTTATCTTTATGTTTTGTATTGTGTTGTTTTGTGTTCGTAAAATAAAGTAAGTTGCCCTAATTTTTGTGTGGAAAATCATGCCGATTCGTATCACATTCTTATGCTGATTTTTTGCTCCATGTCATTTAGTAGCTTATCTCTTTGCATTGCAATTTTTAATTCTTGAAGGTAATGACTTCATGCTTTTGCCTTTGCTAATGTTTTTTTAAGGACTGTTCTAAATGAGTGTACTGCACATTGGAAGTTATTATGTCTTTGTTTAAACAAGTTTGTATAGTAGAGCCAAATTTTTCTTTGACATCATTATACGATGGATTGTCTTAGGAGATTGGAATTCGAACAATTATTAGGTAGCCTAATCTATTGTCACCAAAATTTTATGGGTTCAAATCATGGAAATAACCCTTCTGCAATAAAAGACTGCACCCGATTTGACACTGCATTGACAGGAGGCCTCATGCATTAGATTTACCACACAAGGTGTTCTATGCTAATTTTTTGTTTGACGTTGTTTTTTTGAGGTTTCTTTGCAGTATAATTTTTTAAGGGTGGGAGGTAATGAATCAAGTTCTACTCTTTTGCTTTAAGGATGTTAATTTTAGTAAGTGGTTGTCGAAAGATTTGAGGAGTAACTAACCGCACATTGGTTGTTGGATAAGATAAAATAGCATGTGGTATGGATCTTAGCCCTCAGCGGGATTGTTTTGAATACAGATGCCGTGTAAAATTTTTCCATAGCATGATTTTTGTACACTGTTTTTATAATTATTTCTTTATTTTTTAAATCCATTGCCCTAAGTTATTTTTGGATGTTTGTGGGGCAAATTGAATAATCCACTCAGTCAAAACATTTAGTATTATGCATGCTATTGCGGGGCAAATTATTGTTTACTAGTCTTGTAAAGATGTATTTCACTATTCTGCATAAAGGTTGAAGCTTTTTCTTAATTTAATCTTTTGCAATGCCTCGTGTTATAATTGTTGCATATATAATATTCTGTGAAAATATATAGACATGCCTTGTTGGAGCTGGACCTGAGGGAAAGCACACTGCTCTAGAAGCAGTTACCGTTGTTCTTGATTTACCACCTCCCCAACCTGGATCCATGTCTGAACTTACATCTGTAGATGGAATATCTGCATCTGATCCAAAGTCCGCTCTTGCTTTGCAGAGATTAATGCAGGCTGCAGTAAGGATGATTTATATTCCCAATCTATTTACAAAAGCTACAGGTCTTAGTGTGATTAGAATATGAATCCTACAGACAGAAATATGTGCTGAATTTTTTTTTTTTCTTCAGGTGTGGTTTCTTGGTGAAAATGCAAACTACGCTGCATCTGAATATGCTTGGGAATCTGCAACTCCTCCTGGTACTGCTTTAATGATGTTAGATGCTGATAAAATGGTTGCAGCTGCCAGTTCTAGAAATCCTACTCTTGCTGGGGCGCTAACAAGGCTTCAAAGATGTGCCTTCAGTGGAAGCTGGGAGGTAGGCTTTATTGCAATTAGTTACAACCTATATATTTTGGTGCAAGGGAATAAATGTTTGCTCTTCATTCTTACTTTGAATAATATCACCATAGGTTCGGATTGTTGCTGTCCAATCACTCATCACTTTGGCAATTCGGTCAGGGGAGCCCTATAGGTTACAAATATATGAGTTTTTACATACTTTGGCTCAAGGTGGAGTGCAGTCTCAATTTTCAGAGATGAAAATTAGTAATGGTGAAGACCAAGGTGCTAGTGGTACTGGTCTTGGAACTTTAATAGCTCCGATGCTGAGGTTGCTTGATGAAATGTACAGAGCTCAGGATGAACTGATGAAGTAAGTTACTAAACATCACCGATCTATCTTTCATTTATCTTCTTTGCTTTTTTTTTCCTTTCTTTTTTACATTTTGTCTCAGTACTTTCTCCTGATGTTTGCTCTTTACACATGTTCACAGAGATATACGAAATCATGACAACCAAAAGCAAGAATGGACAGATGAAGAACTCAAGAAACTCTACGAGACACATGAAAAGTTTCTCAATTTGGCTTCACTTTTCTGTTTTGTTCCAAGAGCTAAATATCTTCCTCTAGGGCCTACTAGGTAACATTATCTTGTGATAACACATTTTCTCTTCATTAATTTATCTTTTTTTCCTGCTAAAATTTATTAAAATTCATGGCTCAAGAAGTATCATTTACTATTAGGTTTTGAGAAAACCTTTTATTATCCCCTTAACTTTTCTGCTGCCTGCTGTTGATAAGCTGAAAGTAGAAATCTTAACAGTACCCTCCCTGTCTTTTGTGATAAATTATTCTATTCAGATATTTATATTTGAACTTACATGTTAATACCCTGGGAGAGATTTACCGGCAGCTTGACATATATCTTTCACTCAATAGGCAACAATTGAGAAGAAGGATTCATGTAGCCGACCTCACTTAGTGGGATGAAGGCTTGTTGTTGTTGCTAGTGCTATTATATGTGTTTTTACAGGCTCTGGGGAATAAGTTTGACCAATGATGCTGGGAAATGTAGGGGAAACGGTTATTTGTTATTTTGCAGAAACGGTGTTTATTGTTCCGAGGTAGAGAGGTTGGGCTTTGAGGAAACACGTTGGTTTTTGAAACCCAGCAGCACCTCATCATCCTTCTCAGACTCCGTTGCCAATGCTAATGTTTCATGAGCAGCTCTGGAATGCCAACTCTCCCATCACCACTTCCGAGTGCCTGCATGCACGCTAAAATTTCCTATCTCCTCTAAACACTGATTGCATGTGCTTGCAGTGAACACTTGCCCACAGCATTCATGCACCTCCAATTCAGACATAAAAGACCTCCAGGATCATTGAAATTGCTTTAACCTTTTTTGAACCATATGAAACATCTGCACGAGTAAAAAAATGAATTCTCAATATGCTTTAATGCAGATGTCAAGTAGTGAAAAGTAAGCTTTAGGAGCGAGACCTGATAGTGAGAAGCAGTTAAAAGAATTTTTTAATATTCATTCAACAATCAACAGATCAAATGCAAGGTGCAGATCCATTATTTATTGAAAGAGGGTTGCATGATATAATCAAATCTAATTTTGAAATCTAAACCTATCAAAATTTATAAAAATTCACGAGTCAGGCTAAACATTATTAATAGGATAATTTATTCTTATTTCAAACTAAAAAAATCTAAAAAAATTATTGAATAAAACTCTTAATCTAATATTTGTTGCTGCATCAATTATCTTGGACACAAAAGCATTAATGATCCCTTGTTGAGAAGTATGTTGGCCATGGTGGGGGTAGTGGAATTTATTAAAGTACATCCTTCAAGCTTTCATTGGAAACAATAAAGATACACACAAACAAAAGCAGAGGTAAGTAATCATTATATGTGAGATTATTAAGAACTCTCAAATATGGGATGCATGGGGCGACTTTATAGCAGTGCACGTATGACAAAAGTGTTAACACAAACTTAAAATCAAGAGTTGATATTGATGAAAGTAGTTGTTCTGCCAACTACGGATTATCTTGCTACGTTTTTTAGGCTCAAAAGCAACCATGATTTCTATAAGTAGTTCAGGCCCGACCTCAGTTTTGGTAGATGCAACATCATTCATTGTAGAAAATTTGGTTCATGCTTAGGGACAAATGCAATCACTTGCTCATATTTGATAACTAATGTGTACATTAATAAATTTAATAGGTCAACACAGAACATGTATTTAATTTTTGAATTTGTGGAGGTGACATTTGAGTTGGAGTTCAAGTATTGATTTACGATACTAATAATTGGGTTTATTTAATCATCTTAATCCATATCTACATCATATTCAAAATTCAAAAGAATTTTTTTTTGCGAAGTTGCTTTTGGTCATCTTAAAACATTCCAATGAAATAATAATGATGACACCATAGTGAATGATCATAATTTGAAAATACATTTGTATGCTCTTATGTTTTTGATATATTGACTGCTAAGTTGGTTCATTTTTTATAATTCGGTTCTCTTGATTGTAATAATGTCATGATAACAGATAAAGAAAAGTTGAAAGGTTTGAAATCAAAGTTTAAGAAATTGTTATTACCAAAATTATTGTCCCTCATTACTAAGTTGAATTTGTGAAAAAGTAATGGCTACAAATGGTTTAAAATTGTGGGTGATGGAAAATGTTGAGATATGTGGATACAAACATGAATATGGGCAAATGCACTAGGCTGCGTGACGGTAGATGTGTGCAATCGGAAAGACTCACTTTTGCAAGCGATTCCATGGTTGTGGGGTGACATGTTGGACCTAGTGTGACAAAATATTTTGTACTTTGAAGTAGATGACTTGATTGTGTTACCGAGGGCACGAGATGGGTTTGTAGGGGTTAAGACCACATGATTGTTTGCACGTGAATCAATTAGGTCCTTGTTTGTTTTTGCAAACAATATCAATGTAATCTGAACATTGGAATTAACGAGCGAGAATCATTTGGTTCTGATACCTAGTGATGCGAACTGGAAGTAGGAAAGAGAAGATTAAAGATTAATTCATCAATTAATTAACCAATTATAGCCTATGGATCCCCTGTTTAAAGAAATCAAATTTTACATGATAGAATTAAACCTAATCTTGATATCTAACCCTATTCAAATCCTAGATAATTTAATGCTCAAGTAAATTTTATCTATACTGAATTTATTCTGATTTCATACAACAAAAGCAACAACGACAAGCCTTTATCCTACTAAGTGGGATCGGCTACATGAATCTTTTTTCTCCATTGCGTCGTATTGAGTGTCATATTTTCATTTAATTCTAATAGATATACCTCTGCCTTTCTTAACATAAGTCGAATCTAAAAACCTAATCTCCTGACTGGATCATTAGATGTTTGGCATTTAATGTGACCAAACCGTCTGAGACGACTCTCTCAAATTTTTTCCGCAACTGGAGCATAGATGTATTCATTTCGCATTTATCTCCAAGTGTAAAGCCGCTCATCTACTTAAGCATTCTCATCTCGACAACACTTAACTTTGTTTTATGATTCTCTTTTATAGGCCAACATTCAACTCCATAGAGCATTGCAGGTCTCACCACTATTTTATAAAATTTTTCATTTCAATTTAAGCGGCACTTTTCTATCACACAATATGCCCGAAGCATTCCTCCACTTGAATTCTACTAATAATATCCCCATCTCTATCACCATCACTTAGAACAATAGATCCGAGATATATAAAGCGTTCACACCTTTTAATAATTTGATCACTCATAGTTGCAATTCTATCACTAGAGCTACTACTACTAAAATTACATTTCATATGTTCTGTTTAAGCTCTACTCAAACGAAGGCCTTTAGACTCTAATGTAGACCTCCATAATTCAAGTTTTTCTATTTTTTTTTCTAGTTATATCTACAAGAAGGATATCATCATCGAAAAACATACAGAAAGGTATATCCTTCTGTAAAGGTCCAGTAAGAGCATCCATAACTAAATAAAAAAGATATGGGCTTAATGCCAATCCTTGATGTAATCCAACTGAAATAGGAAAATATTTTGTCAATCCTCCTTTTGTTCGACACAAGCAACAACTCTAGTATACATATCTTTAATGACTTGAATATAATTCTCTAGAGTTCTTCAAAGGATATCTCTTGGAACCTTATCGTAAGTTTTTTCTTAATCAATAAAAATTATTTGTAGATCCTCCTTATTCTCTCTTTACTTCTCCATCAAACCTGTAAATAAATGTATTGCTTCCATAATAGACCTGCCGGGCATAAATCCAAACTGATTATGAGAAATCTTTGTACTACATCTTAACCTATTTTCAATTACCTTCTCCCTTAATTTTAAAGCATGACATATCAACATAATTCCTTTATAATTTGCACACTCTTGTGCATTCTCTTTATTCTTAAAAATGGGGACCAAAATACTTTTCCTCCATTTCCCAAACATCTTTTTAGCTTTTAAGATAATATTAAAGAGTATAGTATGCCAGGAAACTTCCAAATCTCCTAAATATTTCTACATATCAATTGAAATATCATCATATTCTACAGATTTTCCCCCATTTGTTTCCTTAAAACCTCATCAACTTCTTTTTTACTAATGCGATGGTAAAAATGAAATATTTTATTATTATAAACGATATTAAGATCACTAAAGTAGATCATATTTTCAGAAATTTCATTGAAAAGGTTATCAATATATCTCACCCATCAATGTTAAATATTTTTTTCTAAGAAAAGTGTTTTTTGATTTTCTTCTTTGATACACTTTACTTGAGTTAAAATTTTATTTTCTTTTCTGTTTGTTTGATTAGTTTATACATATATTTTTTCACCCTATTTAGTATCTAATCTATTATAAAGATTGCTAAAAAATAGAAATTTTAGCTTCATAGATTGTTCTCTTAGACTCCCTACGGGTCATTTTATATTTTTCTCATTTATCTAAGCTTTTACATTTAAATCAATTTTTATAACTTACCTCTTTATATTTTATCTTTTCTTGTACATTTTCATTTCATCACTAACTATTTTTATTTATAGAAACTTTTTCTTTTGATTCTCCAAGTATATCTTTTGTCACTTGTTTAGTAGTGGTTGTTACTTTATCCCACATAGAATTTGTTTTTTCATGAACATCCCAAATCTTGAAAACTTAAAGTTTACTCATAAAAATAATTTTATTTATGTTTTAGATGCCCCCATCTAATTTTATGATATTGATTTATAGTATTTTTTATTTTACAACTCATCTTAAAATCCAGAACAAATAATCGATGTTGAGTACTTAAATCATCACTTGGAATGACCTTACAATCTATACATTTTCGACGATTTAATCTTCTCATAAGAAAATAATCAATTTATATTTTATTAGATACATTCTTATAAGTAATAATATGTTTATCTATTTTCTTGAATAAAATATTTGCAATGACAAAATCAGACACGAAAGCAAAATTTAATACGACTACCTTCTTCATTAATCACTCCAAAACCATAACCACCATGAATATTTCTAAAATCTTTTATTACTCTATCGACATGTTTATTTAATTTTCTCCAATAAAATTTCTTTTTTCAAGAGGTATTATTTGTGTTAAATTTTCTAGATCATTCTAAAATTTTTCTTTACAACCAATATCTAAACCTAATTGGGGAGCATAAACACTTACAATGTTAAAAATCTTAGTATCAACAATAAACTTAAGGATGTAATTCTATCTCCAATTCTATTAATTTTTACAACATTATCTTTCAAATTTTTATCTATAATTACATCTATACCGTTTCTAGTGCGGCTCTTATCTGAATACTAAAGCTTAAAACCTTAGTTATCAATATTCTTAGTCTTTTCTCCAACCCATTTAGTTTATTGAATGCATAAAATATTTATCTTTCTATGAATCATAATTTCAACTAACTCCATTAATTTACTTGTGAAAGTAATGTGAGAACCCTTGCTTATTTGACACTACTTCTGGGCACTGGTGTAGACACTTCCACACTTTTTCACTATATTTAGGTCATAAAGCGTGGCGCTTCCAGAGGATACTCTAGCATTTACACAATGATCAAAAGTATTCATGCTATGATTTTTCGACAAATTTACTAGTTGTCGACTACTTAATGTGTCCCTCCACTTTTATTCTGATATCACACTAAATCAGATTTAAATCTTAATAAAATGAAACAAATAGTCAATCTAATTTCATGTGTTGCTCTCGCGATCCTTCTTGAATGTCCGATTTAAATTCATACTTACATTATGTAAAATCTAGTTACCCTTTTTTTATTAACCTGACACTTTCTGTATTAACCTGACTTTTACCATCTTAAATTTATTTGGCAGTGCGAAGCTGATTGAAATCTACCGGAACCGTCACAATATTAGTGCTTCCAGTGGTCTAAATGATCCTGCAGTTGCTACTGGAATTTCTGATCTTGTATATGAATCTAAAGCACAACTTCCAGAGACCAGCTCTATTGATCCAGACCTGGCAATGGCTTGGGCTGCAAATCTAGGAAATGGAATGTGGGAAAGCAATGCGCCAGCAATGGATAGAGTAAGCTATTTTGATGTGTCGAAACCAATATTTTGCATTGCATGTGCTATATGCTAATTTTATTCAACTATTTTCCTGTCCATTACCTAATATAGTTTAATATTTAGTTTTTTGTTTATTTTCTAGTTCTTTGTGTTCAAATGAAATTTAACTTGTTATTTTCTGCATCCAATTGTTTCATTGTAAACTTCTGTGGTATCAGGTTAATGAATTTCTTGCTGGTGCTGGAACTGATGCTCCAGATGTTGAGGAAGAGAATATAACTTCACGGCCATCTGCCACTTATGATGATATGTGGGCAAAGACGCTTTTAGAAACTTACGAGGCAGAGGTGATTATTAGAATATTCTCACAACTATTACTAATGGATGATCATTCTTAAGAGTTTCTGAAATGTTTTTCTTATTTTTCTTAGGAAGATGACGTCAAGTCATCTGGGTCATCTTCTCCTGAATCAACTGGCTCAATCGAATCTTCTATATCATCCCACTTTAGCGGTATGGGATACCCATCCTTGTTCAGTTCACGTCCATCAGGCTATGGGGTCTCACAACAATCGGTACTTATGTCAAATTTTATTTGCTATTCTATTTATGTTGTGTTGAACTTTCTTTTTGTATTTGAACTTTGGTATGTTCATGATCACAATGTTGGATTTACTTGTGTTTTCATATTTATGTTTGGAAGCTAATCAATAATAACCTTTTAGATATCTTTATTGAACTTGATCGAATGGATTAAGTAATCTTTTGTTTGAATTTTGTACGTAAATAACACTCTTCCTGATGATTATTTGAAAAAAATTGTACCACAAATTGTGGAAAATGTTGAAGCTTAGTTTCCCTCTTCACCAACTGAACTGAAACTATTCATGATGGCCATGACTTTTGTAAGTTGGTTTGATTATCCATTTTGAGACTATTCGCATCCATGTAAGTTTGTCCTTACTGATATTGTGGATTTTCCAGTCAATTTTGAATATTGATTTAAATGCCTTTTTCTTCTGGACATCATCCAATTTTTTAGCTTGTAATATGAGGTACTAAGCCTCTTTTAGTTAAGGCTACAAACAAACTGAACTGAGTCAAGCAAGGTTGTGTTCAAGCTTGAGCTTGTTAAGAAAATTCGAGCTCCAACGTCCTCAAGCTTAAAATTGAGCCTTGAGGTTGTGTTCAAGCTTGAGCTTGTTTATAAAATTTGAGTCGTGCTTAAATCAGGCTTTTTTTTTTAATAGTCACTCTTAGTTCATTTATCATTTTGATTGTTTGAGTTTAGTTCATGTTCTTCCATATGATGATAATCTGGTTTTTATCGAGCAACTTAACGATTAGTATTATCAAGCTACTTAATTTCTATCCAAATAATTTTTATTGAGCAAACTAAAATTAATACTATCATGCTATTTATTTTCTAATTAAATGAGACTTATCAAATAAACTAAGGAGTCATATAATTAAGCTATTTATTTTCTAATCAAACGGATTTATTGAGTTTCAAAATAAGCTACTTGTTGAACATACAAAAATAAAAGAGTTTTTAATTGAATGAGCTGATAAATGAATAATTATAATAAATGAATAACTAAACAAACAAATCTTTCTATTGTTTTATGTATTATGAATTAAAAATTTAATTTAAATAAGTTTAAATTTGAGCTTTAATTGAGTTTATTCACTTGTTTTAAGCTAAGCTTTAACTGATCTTATTCTTAAGGCATTAAAGCATGTTTATTCATGAACTTATTCATGAGTTTGAAATGAAACTATTCATCGGGCTTGCGAACATAGACGAATCGAACGAGTTGTTCAAGCTTATTCTTTTAGCAATCCATTATTTATCAAAGTGTTCAAATTTGTTCAATCAGTTAACCAAATGAGCGTGAACAAACTCTTATGCAGCCAAGCTACAAGTAGCTTATCAAACACTCGTTTTGTTTGTAGCCCTACTTCTAGGTCCTTGAATTTAATGTTTTTATAGATTGAACACAGTTTCCACAGCTTAATTAATGATTCAAAAGATTTACCAAATGCATGGTGCTCTCGCCAATGCAGAATCTTGGGAGGGGTTGTTGTAATCAGCCTTAAACTTTTATTTCCGGGGCAATTGTTTCCATTACGTGAACCTAGGACCTCTATGATACGTCAAAGGCAATTTGACCAATGCCCCAGGCCCATCCTTAATAATTGGTAGATCCTCTAGAGTCGAAGGGCTAACTGCTTGATTTTGTTGAATCCTCAACAGTCCCGTGATGCAGTTCCAATTGTAAAGATTGATTCTATCAAAACTAGGTTTTCTATGGTTTTCACGTTTGAAAATAATATTGAAAGGCTTACGCTTACCCTTAGATCCTCTAGATTGTTTACCGAACTGCACAAATACCTGCAGTATGCCAGTTTTGAATTCTGGAGCAAACCCCCCTCAAATTCCTTGTCTGGATTACGGTTGACTTGAAGTTTCTTCTTTTATTTTTATATGACCATTCGTTTTGTATTACAGTTTATGTTCACCTTCACATATTAACTTGTTTTTCTGTCATATTCCATGCTATGTTTTTGTATACTCGATGAAAAATATTCCAACAAAGTTGTTTTAAGCCTTCTCAGGACAGTAGGTCAGCTGCCGCCGGTAGCAGGTTTAGCAATAATTCATTTGGAAGTTCAAACTATGAGGGGTCCGCATCTCCGGTAAGCCTTTCTCCTAGTTTGAGCTCCCGTGGCTGGCATTTACAATTTCTACGTATTTACAAAATTAACAGCTAACTCTACTTTTTACATTTATACCACCCAAATCTTTCATATCATATAAAAAATACCACTATTTTAACTTTTAAAAAGTGAAATGCCATTTTCATGCATAGGCAGGGTGGATGCTTGTAAAAATTGAAGTTTAGGTGTTAGATATGTAAACACATAAATGTAAATCTTCTTATTATATAATATAACTGAAGACACGCTGTACATTGTGTTCAGATCAGGGAAGAACCTCCATCATATTCGTCGTCTGTTCTGCAGAGGCATGAATCATTTGAGAATCCATTAGCTGGGCAAAGCTTTGGCTCACGGAGCACTGATGAAAATGGTTCCAATAACCCACAATTTGGGAAAGCGTTGTATGACTTCACTGCAGGTGGAGATGATGAGGTATGCCTGCAATTATGCAAATTGTTTCTTCCTGTAGAAGCCACCATGGTCCGTCATAATTTGTCAATTTTCCCTTTATTTCCTGCACAGTTTTCGCAAATCAGACAAGCTGTTTTTTCTTTCTTTCAGTTAAGTCTAGATGCTGGAGAAGAGTTTGAGATTGAGGATGAGGTTGATGGTTGGTACTATGTAAGTTCACATTGAAATCCTTATCATTCACAAAATAAAAAAAAGTAAAATTCATGAACTCTGCTATTTCTTTTGTTAATATTTCCTTATCCTTGAATGATCATGTTGGTTTAGGTGAAGAAAAAACGACCAGGGAGAGATGGGAAACTAGCCGGACTTGTTCCAGTGCTCTACGTGAGTCTTTCTTAGTTTTAGCAGTCTCACAAGATTAAGCTTCTGTACATCTAAATGAAGAAAAAAGCCATGCCTTTTTAGTAAGATCACCATTAAAACCACACGAGTGCTTTTTGATGCTGTTTCAATTCTTTGATCGATTTTGTACACCATTCCTGTTTATCTTCTTTTTCTTCATTTAAATGCGTCGTCTCATCCAATAAGTGATTTGGCTATTTGATGCTTGTTTGAGATTGTAAATGTATAGTAAATTTTTTTGGTTCTCTGTTTCTATTTTTAGCGCACATATATATATATATATATATAGATTCTGTATAACTAATACATTGCCCCATGTCAAGCGTATTAGTTGTTAGGCCTTTTGTTTTATGTTAAGATTTTTCGACAAATTTTATGTTGGCTGTCAACTACCTAATGCTACCTCCTCCACTTTTCTCATCCGGTGGGCTTAGGACCTGGCAATAAAGGCGTTAAATGAAAATATGACACAATAAGACGCAACAGAGAAAAAATGATACTTGTTGCCGACCCTACTTAGTGGGATAAAAACTTCTTGTTGTTGTTGTTGTTGTTTGGACTGAATGAAAAGAAATTAATTAAAAATTTTCGAATTTTTGGATTGCTTATGAATTTATAGCAATTGATTGAGTTTTTTCATTAATTTCTTAGCTGCACAAATTTCCAGCATCCAAATAAAGCTCCAGTAGGAGAGAGATACTCGGCGGTTTTAGTTTAGTGCTTTTTTTGTTTTTTCAGGTAAGATCTTATGTTTGACATGATGCACTTACGTGTTTGTGAAAAAAAAAAAATGCTGATGTTTTTAACGTTTTACTTCAGAATGTCGCTGCCTCCAATCATTAAATTACGATTTTATTTTAAAATTGATGTAAAAATTTTCATTTCTCTTTGCTGTTTTATATCAAAATTAAAAATCTACCGATAAGTATTTTTTTATATTTTAATAAATAGGTGATATGATTAAATATTTAATTAAGATTTTTAATTCACTTGTAATAGTTTTGCTGTCCTATTTGCAAGAAAAAAATTAAAGGTGTTTTTACTTTTTTATTTTATTTTTATATTTATTGTTATTCTTTAGAGTACTCATTTGGTGGAGAAATACTTGCGTACAGAAAGCGTACGCAGAGTTGCAGACATTTTAAGCCTTTCAGAAGGCACAACTAGGCTACACTTAGGTTATACCCTCCTTGTAATTCTTCATGTAACTCGAGTGTAGCCTAGCTGTACCCTCCGAAATACTTAAAATGTACGCAACTCTGTACGTTTTTCGTACGCAAATATTTCTCCATTTGGTGGGAGTGTAGTTGGGAAAATCTGGCATATGCGGGCAAAATATTTCTCGTTTATTTTTAGCTTAAAGTTATAGCTTAAAGTTATGATTGAAGCATGTTTGGTGATCATGCATTTGGTCCAATAGACGGATTTATGCTGTTCTTATCCTTTATATTTTTTTATCAAGACACATTGAATCATAGGATATCTCTCGATGGCTTTGAGAGTTGCGTGTAATTTTATCAAACTAATAGACGTGTTTTTATGAGACTTTATGAATAGTTGTAATGACGATTATATTTTTGAACACTTATTTCAATAATCAGTCTGAGAGTTACTCTTGAGGTATTTAGTGTATTTTTGAGGCATCAAAACTCTCCGTCCAAAAACACTGGTCAAGAACACGATCTTATTTCAATGAGATGGCATGTTTGATGAGAAATTGAA
>NEWO01000751.1:23601-36193 GCA_003013225.1 Phalaenopsis aphrodite | reverse complement strand
TCATTAACTTCTAATTCCTTTCCTTTCGAGGTCGGTCCTTAACTTCCAACTCTCTTTTGAGATTGATCCTTAACTTTCAATTCTCATTTTGGAATAAGTCCTTAACTTATGATTCCCTTCTTTTGAGTTCAGTCTCTAACTTCCGACTCTCTCTTGAGATTGACCTTAACTTTCAATTCTCATTTTGGAATCAGTCCTTAACTTCTGATTCTCTTTTTTCGAGGTCGGTATTTAACTTCCGACTCTCTCTTGAGTTTGATCCTTCACTTTCAATTCTCATTTTGGAATCGGTCCTTAACTTCTCATTCTCTTCTTTCGAGGTCGGTCTTAAGTTCCGAATCTCTCTTAAGTTTAATCCTTAACTTTCAATTCTCATTTTGGAATCAGTCCTTAACTTCTGATTCACTCCTTTTGAGATCAGTCCCTAACTTCTGACCCTCTCTTGAGATTGATTTTTAACTTTCAATTCTCATTTTGGAATCAATCCTTAATTTCTGATTCACCCCTCCTTTCTAGGTTGGTCCCTAACTTCCGACCCTCTCTTGAGATTGATCCTTAACTTACAATTCTCATTTTAGAATCAATTCTTAACTTCTAATTTACTCCTTTTCAATATCAGTATCTAACTTCCGACTCTCTTTTGAGATTGATCCTTAACTTTCAATTCTGATTTTTGAATCAGTCTTTAACTTTTGATTACCTCCTTTTGAGATCGGTCCCTAACTTCTGATCCTCTCTTGAGATTGATTCTTAACTTTCAAATCTCATTTTGGAATCAGTCTTTAACTTCTGATTCCCTCCTTTTGAGGCCAGTCTCTAACTTTCAACCCTCCCTTGAGATTGATCCTTAACTTTCAATTCTCATTTTGGAATCAGTCCTTAACTTTTGATTCCCTCCTTTTTAGGATCGGTCTGTAACTTTTGGCTCTCTTTCTAAGATTGAAACCTAAATTATAACTCTCATCCCGAGGCCAGTACCTAAATTCTGATTCCCTCATTTCAAGGTTGGTACCTAAATTCCTACTCTCTTTTTTTGGAATTGATGCCTAAATTTCAATTCCAACCCCGGGGTTAGCACTTACATACTGATTCCCATCCTTTATAAATACCTGAAACTTGATAACTCAAATCCACTCTCCAGTCCCCAGCGAGAGTTTTTACTTCTTGAATTCGATCAGATATTCACTTGTCAATTCTCTAGTGGATACAAATAGCTCACTCAAATTCTACACTCCTTTAATTTTTGTTGACTTAGGAGTTTGTGTTGGCTTTGTTGATCTCTTCGGTCAACACCAATACACGCGGTGTGTTGCGCAACACACCACACCTATTGGGGGTTCATTTGTTGACTTCACTTTTGGTTGAGGTTTAGTTTTTCTTCTTTAGTGGCCTAAGGTCTAGCCATAGGACATTCCTATTGAATATTCTTAGAAAACTAGAAAAAGAACCCTCACCATTAGAAATTCTACACTCCTCTTTGCTCAACTTGAAGTTCCACATATTGGTCATAACCTCTAGCACTTAGTAGGTGGGGTCAATATGGGGAGCTCAAGATGAGTTCCCATAAGACTGTTTGACCTTAGGGTTGACCGTGGGTGCTAGGGCTAAGGCAGTCACTTTCACTCACTACACTCACTCTCACTCACAATCAGTCACAACCCTAAACCCAAATTTTCCTAACTTTGGTCCCTTGATCCTTTGGGAGACTCATGTAGATGGTCCCCTAAATCCACTAGCCCTAGCCTAGAGTTTAGCTAAGACCAGTACATAGAGGACTCAAATGAGTATTCCATTGGTTCATAGCTCATGTAGTGTGGTTGATACCCTAACCCTACCAAAATACCAAATTTGACATTTTACCCCCCAAACCTACCCAAATTACCTAAACACCCCCAAATCTCAAATTTAGTCAAAATCCTCAAATCCATCCAAAATATCAAAATTTGTTCAAAAATTGTTTCAAACTACCCCCAAAATTGTTAAAATTACAAAAATACCCTTGGCACCCCAAACTTTCCCAAAACCTCAAAAATCACTCCAAATGTTTCCAAAACTCATTTTTAACCTCAATTGGACCCAATTTGACCAATTTGATCCTTTGGACCAAAACCTCCAAATTGCCTTTAAAGGCCCAATTTCCCCAAATTTACCTCAAATGTCCATCAATTTGGTCCCAATTTCCCCCAATTTCAATCCTAAACTCAAATTCATATTTTATATGGCCAATTTAAACCAAATTCAAACTAATTTGGCCCATGCTTTGAGCCCAATTTTGATCTAGGTCAAACCCCCAATTTTGGCTACATAACTTATTCTCACCAAATTGAACCCCATGGTCTACTCCATTGGCCTCAATTTGAACCCTAAACTCTTCATAATAATCATACACATCAAACATGACCTTCAATTGGCCTTGGTGAAGCCTCAATTTCATTTATTTTTGACATAAGTCCAAAAACCTCAATTTTGCCCCAAATTGGCCATACCTCAAAATTCCACCAAATTGATTATCTTAGCCCTAAAATTGACACCCAATTTATGTTGAAAACTCTTCATAAGATTCCCATTGACAATTTTCAACAATAAATTTGGACTTAGCCCAAGCCTAGCCCAATCTAGACCCAAGTCTAGCCCAACATGCCCAAAGTGACCAAATTTGTAAAATCCTTCAAATTGAACCCCCATTGAACTCAAAATCATTTCAATTTTTCACCAAAAAATGGTCATTAAAATCATCTAAACAATGTTAATCAATCAATTGGGCTCAAGGTCATGGCTAACCTAGCCCAAACCTAAGCTTTAACTGAATTGACCTAGATGGACCCCTTCAACAAAAGTTGAGCCAATCTAGCCAAATTGGCAAACCAAAAACCACCAAAGCCAAATTTTGGACCTTATTGATCAGGCTAAACCCCATGGAACCACCCAAATGAGCCATGGACCAAAGGATCCCCAAATCAAGGGATTTACTCCCAAAATTGCTTAAGCCTAAGGGATTTTTGCCAAAACTAAACACCTCCCCAAATTAATTGTTGTGCCAGATTCCTCTGGCTCACCTGACCTCCTGACCACCTCCGCTAGCCTTGTCGGCTGGCCTAGTCACCGGAGGAGCCAAAACTGTAAGCCACCACCCAAAATTTAAACTTAAATCAAACTTTGAGGCCACCTCATCCCATTTTAAATTTAGAGCTTCTCTGTCCTCCACATAAGCATCATTTTACACCCCTCAATTAACCCACAGAGCCACCCTAAGACATTTTTATAAAACCTCTACCTCCATGGACATGGAAGGTGTGATGAAAATTTCTTAAGGGTACCCTCTGAAATCACTCCTTGAGCTTCCTTGAGACCTCCACAATACAACCCAACCTCTCCATTGCCCTAATTCCCTTTACCGGAGTTGAATATTTGAGCTCAAATCCATTCTGGAGATAGGACATTCTCCACCACACCTCCACAACGCATTAAATTCAAATTAAACTCACCCACACCATCACCACACAGAACTAAGACAAAGCTCTATCAAATCCCCCTCATACAGAGCCTCTAAGATAGCTCAAGGCCAACACCCAAATCTGACCATGATCGAATTCAGGTTTAGATCTTTCACCACCAGAGGCTCAATCCTTAGCCTCCTTGGACCTCCACAAATTTGTCGAGCACCTTTAGTTGAAGCTTCCCATCTCAGAGCAAAGGTATTGAACTTCCCCTCTTCCCAAGCCTATTTTGATTCTCCAATTAATTAGAATTAATTTAATAGCATTTTTATCATATGAATGTGTTCGTCACACTTAGAAGAGTCCATGGGATCAAACCTCATGAGATTTGATGAGTTTAGAGAGAGATTTTAAGGTTTTAATGTGGATAATTCTTGAGTTAACCTATTTGGGGACGATGACGGGGAGCCGTCAGATCGCACATTTTATATCATTAATGAATGAGATCTAGCCGGACGAACTCTCGATGTGTGAACTGTGGGTCGTGTGGCATGCCAAGGTGGAAAGCGCAACGAATGGGAGCGCGCCACGTCGCCGTTCAGAGCTGCCTAGGATGAGGTGGCGTCGCTTGTTTAAATAAATAAATAGGGAATTAAATAAATCAAAAAATGATCCCTAACTTCAAAATTTCATATCTTGGTGCAGGAAAAATACAAAAATAAAATAAAAATACCTTCTTGCTAGGTGAACAAAGGAGAATAATGTGGAAATAATTTGAAGTTTTTGTGATGCATATTTAATTGTTAATTAATTAAACACTATTTTGAGTCTTTTAATTCTCCATGCATGTAGACATTTCACCGTGGCTTGAAATTTTGACATGTTGTTGCCTCTGTCTTAGGGAACATTCTCTGATTTTGCCAAAGTTAAAGGAGATCTCTAGAGAGAGATCCATATTTTTCAAGTTTATGTCTATTACTTACATAAATTAATCATAATAATTAGGATGTTGTTTAGAAAAATCCAAGAAAATTTTGACAGGTTTGTTGTGACCAAAGAACCTTTTGGAAAATATTTTATGGGCTAATTCATTAAGAATACACTTAACTTTCACGAAACGCTAAATACAGAGAAAATAAATTTGGGAAATATAAACATCTAAAAGACTTGGTTTTTAATCTCCACTATAATTTGAAGTTCAGAGAACTACTCATAAAAATTAGAAAATATTTGCAGCTCATTTGATAACTCAAATTGATTTTCTAAGTTAAATGTTATTTTTAACACTAAAATAATTTTTAACAATTAAAATATAACTCAAAATATTATAAAAATTACTTTTTGGAGTTCTCTGTGATCAAATGAATTTTCTAAAAATAAATTTGTAATTAAAATAAAAATTCCATTTTTAAGCCTTTATTTATTATTTAAATAATTGAAAAATGATAAAAATCACAAAAATAATAAAATTCATGGAAATGTTCTAAATTATTTCTTAAGCACTTAGGAATAATTGGAATATTTTTCCTTATTTTCTATGCGAAAATATTGAAATTTGAAGCTTAAAATAATTTTTAAAGGCTAAAAATGGATTTTCACTTAAATAATTATAACAATTCAAAGAAAAAAAAATGTGAAATACATTTGTCTAAGTTCCTTAACCTCAGAGATATTTAATAAAAATATAAAACTTAAATTTCCACTTTAAAAATATTTTATAATTAATAAATGCTCCAGAACTTAAAATAATTTTAATAATTCAAATAAAATTAAAAAAAACATGAAATTTTCTTCAATGATTCTCTGGTCTAAGTCTATCTCCAGTAAAAATTTCAAGTGATCAGGCTTTGCCTTGGTCAAGTTATGAAATTTTCTTTTAAAAATCCATTTCTTGCATATAAATAAATATATAAATTAAATTAAAATTTTAAAAATCACATTTTCTCCTCTGATGTCTTAATTGACCCATGAGTGAGGTGAGATAAAAATTTCAAAGTCATTTGAATTAAATTTGATGAATTATGATGGAGCCTTAGGGGCAAAAGTGTGCTTTTTGAAATTTAGCTTTAATTAACGTTTAGGCTTAATTCAAGAAAGATAAAAGGGAAACCATTGAACTTAATTAACATATTTGGAAGCTTGAAACACAAGGGATTAATTGGTAGAAACCAATCTCACTTTTCTCTAGTTGAAAGATAAATGTGTAAATTTTCTAATTCATTAAAATTTTGAAGTCTGTCAAATTAAATGATCCTAAACTTAGGGGTATGGTGTTGGGTGTTAATAACTCATTAATTTAATACCCCCATTTTGATGTTCAACTAGCATTCAAAAGTCTTGATGATGAATTATTATCACTTAAAATTTAATCTCCTTCAAAATGATTAAGACATTCACAAGGTCCTTAAAGGCTTAGTAGTGTCTTAATGACATTAACTTGCCCCTTTAAGAGTCTTCACCCACATAATCCTCAAATTAAATTATAAGTGATAATTACCCTTCTCTTAGGGATAATTGAAACATCAATGTTCATTGAGCATTAAAGGTATTTACAGGATGGGTTATTAAGCAACATAATAAGTTTAAAAAGTGCTCGAGACTTTTCACCTGGCAGTGAGAGGGAAGCATGGACCTACTTCTTTCTCCAGATCTGTTGGATACCTCGGAGATCTACTTAACTTAATATATTTTGCTTAACAAAAAACATCCTTAATAAAATTAATAGGGAACCACCAAGATATGACCTAGGGTTGGGTTGATCTCTAAAACCTTACTTTTCTGCTTTATATAAAGTGCTCTCACATGTATTTTGAGTTTCAGGTGGTGGAACGAGAAGACTCGCCATGTACGTTTTTTATAGTTTACACTGATGTCTTTCTTGCACTTTTATACGGTACTTTTTATGCTTACAAAACTTGTATGCTAAACAATAATGTCATCATGCATGAAAGCCAAAACTGCTAGGATAGCCCCAAAACCAAAATCAAAACCAAAATCAAATCTAAAATCAACCAAGATAAAATTCACTACCACAACATTAAAAATATAAGATAACTCAAAATTTAATCACAAACATCATAAAAATTCAATTGCAAATAAATTAAGACGTCTCTATTGGATGATCGGGAATCCCTCGGAGGAGTTTAGTAAATTCATTTGGAATAAGTGAATTCTATAGAAAATAGTGGTACCAGAATGGGTGAACCGTAGGATCCTAACTGGTGTCGCTCTAATCAACTTTAATATGCCCCATAACATTTAAAAAACTACAACCATAAGACCGTCTGATTTGACATCATAACTTGACACCCTAGGAAACTTAAACTCGTCACGGCAAGGAGCTTGGAGCTAGCATGGTGGGCAGCTTGGCCATCTTCAACAGTAAAACATGTCTTCCCTAGCTAAATCATTCCTTTCTTAGAATTAAACAAAAAATTCATAGGAATTGGAGGTAGTTTGTTTATGCAACGTAAGTCATCTCCTTATCTTTAGGCCTTTGTACAGCTCTGTTATACAATATAAGCTCTGACTCGTCTTAAGATTCTGAGGTTGTCGTCCGTCACGACCTAAACCCTCAAATCTTTCAGGTTATTTGTGTGATCGTTTCACACAAATGTAAGCCCTAAGTAAATAAAATTTACTGGATGAAACACTCAAATAATTTCTTCTCAAAAATGAAGCCAAACAATAGGATAGATTGGGAAGTCACCGAGGTTCTCCTCAAGATCCATGACATCCCCTAGTTCTTCCTCCTTTGGATTCCAAAAACAAAATGCTCCAAATTTGAGCAAATCCCATTTCACACCTCTTTGTCCAATTTTGTTGAAAAGTCCTATCTTTTTCAACTCCTTGAAGATAATTTTTCTTGATTTTTATCAAGATTTTTCTTAGGTGACTTCGTTTATCTAAGATGTATTTGACTATAGGGGCTTGCCCTTAGCATAATATAAACTCTATTTAATTCTTCATATCAAAATAGGAGAAATTATCGGCAAATAAAATAGTTTTGCAGACAAAATGGATGTCATATAATTCTTAGTTTATTTGATCGAGCATCATCCTCAAGTCTTGTGTTTATTCTTTGAGATAGATACAAGGTTTGAGGTATAAGACTCTTTCATTTAAACTATGAAAAATATGGGGTCTGTTTGATTTCATATTTTTTCCAAAACTTAAATCTATATGTAAATTAAAATATTCTTTTGAATCAGGCTACGAGATTTTGATTCTGGTGCCGACATCTTCTTACAGGTAACTTCACAACCAAAATAGTGCTGACATTCCAATAAAGCCATAGTATTCTCAATTTTGTTGATACTCTCTGATATCCCTTCAATACTAACGGCTAAGAAACCGTTGTACATCTCTTGTGCACTTTGACTAATGAACTTCTTCCTCATTATTTCTTCCTTCTTCTTCAAATCCATCTCCCATGAAGACATTTTCTTTAAATCTCACGTTCTCTTAGACTTTTAGGGCTAGAAATGATCTGGGGTGAAATTTCTACATAAAACCCTCTATTTATAGGCCTAAATCCTTCCAATAACTTCTAGACATGTTTAGAAATTGCATTGGCACGTTTTTACAAACTAATTGGTGGTTAAACCCTTTAGAATATTAATTTCACACATGTGTTTAAACTGTCGCGCTTAAAGCGCCAGTGCACATTTTTGCACTAGTCAATTTAACATCCAAATTCTCATTCTAATATGTCTTGGTCACTAAATAAAGTTTTAAAATCTTTACTATCACATAAGAGTTTAAAAAATACTACCCAATTTTCTTAATCACACACAAAACAACAATCAAAATAAAAATACTCTGATAACTATGGGTTGCCTCCCACAAAGCACTTGGTTTTACGTCATCAGCCCGATGTAACCAGTGCTTATTTTGGTTGACCCAACGTCATTCCATCATTAAGTTTATGTTGATCCCTTATAAAATATGGTTTCAGTCTATGTCCGTTTAATTTAAATATTTTCTCAGACTTAAGATCTTTAATATTTACAGCTCCATAAGGATAAACTTTTATCACAACAAATGAGTCCATCCACCTGGACTTAAGTTTGCCTGGAAATAATCTTAAACTTACATTATATAGCAAAACTTGTTGCCCTGAATGAAAATTTTTAGTAAGAATCCTTTGATCATGCCACATCTTCATCTTTTCCTTATAAATCTTAGCACTCTCGTAAGATTCATTCCTTATCTCTTCAAGCTCATTTAATTGTAATAATCTTTTCTCATCAGCATCTTTTAAATCATAATTGAACTCTTTAATCGCCCAATATGCTTTATGCTCAAGTTCAACTGGTAAGTGACAAGCTTTCCCAAATATTAGCTTATATGGGGACATTCCTATAGGAGTTCTATATGTAGTCCTATAAGCCCACAAAGCATAGTCAAGTTTGACTGACCAATCCATTTTTGTTCGATTCACATGTTTTTCCATAACTCTTTCAATTTCTCGATTGGATAATTCAGTCAAACCACTTGTCTGAGGATGATAAAAAGAAGCAATCCTATGATTTATATGATATTTCTTTAATAATTTCTCCATTATGGAATTTCCAAAATGACTTCTTCCATCAGTAATGATAACTCTCGGCATCCCAAATCTACAAAATATGTTCATTTTCAAAAAAAATTGCAACACTTTGAGCAACACATCGAGGTAAAGCAACAAATTTTATCCATTTGGATACATAGTCCATTGCTAACATAATATATAAAGTTCTGAAAGATGGTATAAATGGTCCCATGAAATCTAATCCCCAAACATCAAATATTTCAATTTCTAGCATATAAATGAGGGGCATCTCATTTCTTCTAGAAATATTGCCTACTCTTTGACATTTATCACAAGTTTTGATATGAGCATTAACATCTCTAAAAATTGTAGCCCAATAGAATCCAGATTGTAAAATTTGTATGATGTTTTTTCAACACCAAAATGTCCCCCAAAATTAGAATTATGACATTTTTGGATAATTTTATAGGTTTCTTCTAATGGTACACATCTTCAAATAATTAGATTCTTTCCTTATTAATATAAAAATTGGTCATCCCAAAAATAAGTCTTAGCTTCAAAAATAAATTTTTTCTTTTGTTAGTATGTCATTCCATAGGGTATAATATCGCTAACAATAAATTTCACAATGTCGGCATACCACGGAACACACCACTCATTAATAGTGAACGATTTTTCATATGAAAAATGTTCATTAATTTCTTTTTCAAAACAGAGTGGTTTTTCTAACTCAAGCTTGGACAAATGATCAACAATTTAATTTTCAGTCCCTTTGCGATCTACTATTTCAAAATCAAATTCTTGCAAAAGAAGAATCCATCTTATAAGTCTAGGTTTAGCATCCTTCTTTTTCATTAAGTACTTAATAGAAGAATGATCTGTATGCACTGGACAATGAGTTCCAATTAAGTATGATCTAAATTTATCAAAAGCATATACTATTGCTAATAACTCTTGTTTAGTTGTTGTATAATTGATTTGAGTTTCATTAAGAGTTTTACTAACATAATAAATTACTTTAAAAATTTTATCATACCTTTGTCCTAAAATAGCTCCTATAACATAATCACTAGCATCACACATCAATTCAAAAGGTTTTCCCCAATTTGGTGAAACAATAATTTGTGCATTGATTAATTTTTCTTTTAATAAATTAAAAGCTTTTAAGCATTCCTCAACAAAATTAAAAATTACATCTTTCTCCAGTAAATGGCATAAAGGCTTAACAATCTTTAAAACGTCTTTAATATATCGTTTGTAGAATCCAAGATATCCTAAAACTCCTAATTTCCCTTACATTTGTTAGATAAGCTAATTTAGCGATCACTTGAATTTTAGCAGGATCTACTTCCATACCATTTTCTTATATTTTGATGTCCTAATACAATTCCTCATGCTACCATAAATTGACATTTTTGCCAATTAAGGACTAAATTTGTTTCTTCAGAGCGCTTAAGAACTTTGGATAAATGTTCTAAACATGACTCAAATGAAGTTCCAAACACTAAAAAGTCATCCATGAATACTTTAATCTCTTTTTCAATTAAATCACAAAAGAATGCCATCACACATCTTTGAAATGTAGCAGGGGCATTACATAAACCAAATGACATTCATCTAAAAGCAAAAGTATCATAAAGACTAGTAAATGTTGTTTTCTCTTGATCCTCAAGAGATATTTGTATTTGGTGATAACCAACATATCCATCCAGAAAACAAAAGTAATTATGCCCAGCTAGTCTATCAAGTATTTGATCTAGAAAGGGTAATGAAAAATTATCTTTCCAAGTGGCAAGATTTAATTTTCTATAATCAATACATATTCACCACCTTGTAACTTGTCTAGTATGTATTAATTCATTATGTTCATTTACAGTTACAGTTACTCCTTTCTTAGGAACACAATGAATTGGACTAATCCATGCACTATCTGAAATAGGGTAGATAATACCAGCATCTAACCACTTTAAAATTTCTTTCTTTACAACTTTTTTCATTATAGGATTCAATCTCCTTTGTGGATCAGCTCGGGGTTTGTAGTTCTCTTCCATATGAATTCCATGTGTACAAATTGAAGGACTGGTTCCTTTAATATCAGCAATTTTCCATCAAAATGTTTTCTTATAATTTTTCAGAATTTTCATCAACCTTTTTTCTTCTTCCATCGCTAATTTTGATGAAATTATAACTGGTAAAGTAGAGGAATCTCCTAAAAAGGCATATTTTAAATGATTAGGAAGTAACTTCAACTCTAGTTCTGGAGCTTTTTCAATAAATGAACAAAATGATTTAGCTTTGTCTATCGTGTCCAAAACTTCAAAACTTTCTCGAACATAGTTTAAATTTTCCTTAAAAAGATCTTCACATTGATTTAATTCCTCTTCTTACTTGTGTTCCAAGTCTTTTTCTTCATATTTTTCTTCATAAGTAGTTCTAAAATGACATTCACTTAGAGATCTTATAACATCCATCCTATAACATTCATTATCTTTACCTTTTGCAGGGTATTTCATTGATTTTTAAATGTTAAAAGTAACAGTTTGATCATTGAAGCACATTGTTAACTCCCCTTTCTGCACATCTATCATTTCTCTTCTTGTGGCTAGGAAAAGTCTCCCCAAAATGATAGGTTTCTCTTTATCTTCCTCCATATCTAGCACAATGAAATCAACAGGAAAGATAAATTGATCCACTTTCACTAGAACATCTTCTATAACTCCTTTAGGGTATGTTATTGAACGATCTGCTAACTGCAAAGTTATAGTAGTAGGGGTTATTTATCCTAATCCCAATCATTTAAATATTGATAATGACATAAGGTTAATGCTTGCACCTAAATCACATAAAGCTTTCTCATAAAATCTGTCTCCTATTGCACATGGAATTATAAAGCTATCAGAATCTTCAAGCTTTTCAGGAAGCTTTTTTTGAATTATTGCACTGCACTCCTCACTAAGTGCAACAGTCTCATTATCTTCAAACTTCCTTTCCTTGTTAAGAATATCCTTCATAAACTTTACATAGCTCGACATTTGTTTTAAGGCTTCAACAAATGGAATATTAATTGTAAGCTTCTTAAATATTTCCAGAAATTTTGAAAATTGTTTATCCAACTTCTGCTGACAAAGTCTCTGACGAAATGACGGTGGTGGTTCTTCCAAATTAATTTTTAGTGGAGAAATAGGTCTCTCGGAATCTTTTGGAGCGCCTTCTTTTGATTCTTCAATTTCTTCTCTCTCTAGGTCAATTTATTTTTGAACCCAACCTTCCAACTCTCTTTCGCTTCTAAGTTGAATGACTTTTACTTGTTTTTTATTCTTGTCTTTTGGATTTGATTCAGTATTACTAGGAAGTGTTCCTTAGGATCTATTACTTAATGAATTTGTTATTTTCCTAAGTTGATTCTCAATATTTCTAACTGTAGCTCCTTGACTTTGTAATTGATTTCCCATTTGTTACACCACTTCTTCTATAAACAACTTCTTCTCCTTAAACTGTGTATTACTATTGAAACATGGAGGATAAGTAGATCTATAATTATTATTCCCTTGATTGCTCCCCCATTGTTGATTATTACCACCTGAATTGTTATTCCAATTAAAGTTGGTATGGTTCTTCCAAC
>NEWO01000751.1:2738-19334 GCA_003013225.1 Phalaenopsis aphrodite | reverse complement strand
TTTCCCCAAGACATGCATCCTTTCATGATAATTTTTATCCATGGTGGTTATAACCACCTATTAAGCCAATGAGTGCCTCAAAAACCTCTTTAAAATTCGTAGAAACCGAATTTACTCGTCCAATAACTGCCACTGACACTTAAGCGCGGGGCCTCTGGCGCTTAGGCGCGGCCTTCTCTGTTTAACCGACACTTAAGCATCGGATATGGTGCTTAGGCCCCAAAACTCTTTTGCACATTTTTCATCTTTTTGCTCCAAATTTGATCTTTTTTCACTCCTTTAAGCAATTTTCACCCTTTTACCAGTATCTACAAGAAAAACACAAAAATACCTTCCATTAAAGTGCAATGTCTCAAAATTAGGTATAAAAATGTGTCTAAAACACTATATATTTTAGATGTATCACGGACCCTAACTCCTTTGATGGGTTCAAAATTTTATGTAGGGTCCATAAATTACTGATTTTTACAATTTTAGAGCCTTTGGTTCAGGCTAATAAAACAAAAAATTTGAATAATTTCAAAGGTTATCGATCTCACTGCAATGTCAATAATAAAATTTAGGGTTTTTGGAAGTCTGTTGTTACTCTCTCTATTATTGAAGATGAGGATCAATATATTCTTACACAAATTAGTTATGAGGATTTCCAAGGGTTGGGCACTTTTTTTTACTCTATCTTTTATTTACATGATAAACATTTGCTTTGGCAAAAAATTGAAACTATGGGCAGCATTATAAGTGATAATTAGTTTGTTGGTGGAGACTTTAATATGATCATGAAGCCTATGGAATGAAAAGGTGGTGGTAGAGTTGAACCTGCTCTTATTAATAGATTTTCTAATTCCATTTCTAAATGCAGGTTTATACGATTTGGGTTACTCTAGATCTCCTTATACTTGGAGGATGTATCAGAGATTGGATCAGTTTTTGACTAATATCGCTTTTATAAATTACTTTCCTATTGTGAAGGAGTGGCATTTGATTCATGTTACTTCTGATCACAATCTTATTTTGCTCACTTTGGCTTTTACTGTTAAATAGACCATATCTCGTTTTAAATTTTTAAATGTTTGGACTTCTCATGATACTTATATTAATTTGATGATACAAGCTTGGAAATTTGAGGGAGTCGGGACTCCTTGGTTTATATTGTGACAATTGCATAAGAAGGTGGCGACACATTTTAATAAATGGAATTAACGTATATTTGGCAATGTTCAAAAAAAGTTCTAGATGCTCAGAACATTGTTGATTCTCTGGAAGCTCAAATTGACGCTTCTCCTGGTCAAGTGGAAACTGTTGCTCATGCTCATATTGCTCTAATGGATGTTATTACTGTAGAGGAAAACCTATTTAAACAGAAGGCTGATGATTCTTACTTTGTTGTTGGGGATAGAAATACTAAATATTTTTATGTCACTCTTAAGTATAGAAGAAACATTAATAGTATTTTGAAAATAAAAAAAGAGTGATGGGAGTACTGACAAGAGGAAAATATGTTGAGATTTTCATACCTATTTTATACTATTTTTGATGATATTACACTTTAAAGAAAGTTATTTTTTATGTTTTGTTGTAAGAATGATGAATTAGGGTCATTGGAGCAAAAAGATACAAAAAGAAGCAAATTTGGAGCGAAAATGACCAAAATGTGAAGAATTGAACATGGGGGTCGACGATGCCAACGACCGCCGACGGCGAGATTTTCCTGAGACTCCAGAATTAATTCATTAAGAAGGTCCGCCGGCGGAGCCCTCGAGGCCGCCGATGGCGAGCTCGACGGTTATGCCCAATCAGGCTTTGGATAAGACCAAATTTTGAAGGGATGCTTAGGCAACCCTTGGGAATGCTCATCCACAACTTTAAAAGACTATTTTGGCCAAAATTTGAGAGAGCCTAGAAGTCCTGGAGAGGTCCTGGAGGTTAGAAAGGTTCCAATAGTGTGCAAAAATTGTGATTAATTCTTTGAGAGATTGTAAGAGTGGAGGGAAAGTGAGAGATTTCTTCCTCCTTGCTGCTTCAAAGAGGAATTCTGTGTGTTGTAAAGAAATGAAGAGATTCAGAGGAACTTCGAGGAGTTTTCTTAAGAAGAAATTAGATATAAGTTATTTACTTGTTGTAGTTTGTATGACTTTGATTTTATATATGGATTCCGAGTTTTGTTGTGTTTTTCTCATGAGATCTGAGTAATTTTCTTCGTCTTTCTCCTTGTCTAGAGATTTGTGAAATGGTGATTTGAATTGGTGAAGCCATGAAAATGTTTAAGAAATTTTGATGATCTTTTCACTTCAATCTTCATTTACTTTCAATATGGCTAATTGATTTGTTAAAATATGTTGAGTTTTACAACTAAAGTGAGATTACATCCAAGATTCTGGGAGGTCAAAACCCATGGAAGTTGGGTGCAAATAAATAGGGAAATAATATTATCGGGCATAGAATTGGAGATTTTAGAGTGACAGACTAAAATCTCAAATTCGGTCCTATCGTTTGGTAGCTGAAGTGTAGATGTTAGCCCTTAAGTGAGGGGAACGTGGGAAATCTGAAGTGAGAGCCGGTATTCTCCCAGCCTAGCCGCAAATTCAGTAAACAAGCGTAGGATTAGTCAATGTTCTTTATGCTTGGACCAAAGGGTAAAAAATAGGTATGCTCCTATTTGGCATACTAGAATTTGAACTGATTCACTTTATTCATTCACTATAATTTCTTGACAAGGAGAAGGATGCTTTCTTATATATTGAATATCACATTTAAACATTCATTAGTGTCATTAGTTATTTAATAGTTATTAAAATTATGTAATTATTTCAATTGCCTAGTAGTGATAGATAAGCAAATTGAACTTCATTGTTGTGATTAAAGTATTTCTTTTCTAAAATCTTAGTTCGTAGTTCTAAACTTATTGCTTGTGGGATCGATATCTACGACTCTATTAGAGCCATATATTACTTGAGCGATACAAATACTTGCGTTGATAAGTGTGACTTTACAACTATTGAATATTTATTTCGTCCATATTTATCTAATTTATAACTGTTATTAAGGATTCAGTACAGTTACTGAGGAAATAAATCTTTTAGAGGCAGTATTAAAATACTTATATTTTTAAGCATATATAAAGTCGCGGTTAAGTTTTTGGCACCGTTACCGGGGGTTGAGTAACAAAAATCACAATTAGAGTAACACACAAATTAGGATTATTAGAAAATTTTTACTTGAATTGCAACTTATTTTTATATTTAGTTAATTATATTACTTTGTACTGATTTCAATTTGTATGCATAATTTTGGACTTGAAAATCTTATATCCTACGATTTGAAATTAGAATGCACTATTAGAAAGGTTAGAAGATTGAGAAGAGAACCTAGAAATTCTGATACAATGAAAAACAATATGAACAATCAAGGAATAGAAAATGAACACCAACCTAGACCCTTACGAGATTATGCAAATCCTACAGCAGATGAAATTCACTTATCTATCCAAAATCTTGATGAAGCTGCTATTTTATTTGAGCTTAAACCTGTTATTATCCAAATGATACAAAACAATCAATTCGGAGGTACACCAAATGAAGATCTTAACTTACACCTCGCTAGTTTTTTAGAACTGTGTGCTAATTTTAAATATGATAGAGTCTCAAACGATGTTGTTAGACTTAGAATGTTTTCTTTTTCACTAAGGGATAAGGCTAAAAATGTGGTTAAATTGGTTAGCACCAGGATCTATTAGAACTTGAGGAGAACTATCACAAAAATTTCTATCCAAATATTTCCCTCCATCCAAAACTACTAAACTTAGAAATGACATAACATCATTCTGTCAGATTGATAGAGAGTCAATATATGAAGCTTGGGAGAGATTTAAAGATCTTCTTAGGAAATGTCCACCTCATTCATTACCAGGTTGGTTGATAATTCAAACTTTTTATGATGGATTAGTGGGATCTCTTAGATCGATTATAGATGTTGCGGCTGGTGGCTCGTTAATGTCAAAACCTTCTGATGAGGCTTATTCATTAATAGAAGAGATGATTACCAACAATTTTCAATTGCCCTCTGAATGGGTAAATCCTAAAAGAGTAGCTAGTATCCATGATTCTGATGCAATATCAATGTTAGCTTTGCAGATTGCTGCAATATCAAAGAAATTAGATCATTATGGGATGAATTATTTTCCAACACCTCGTATGATGGAAGAGAATTCATCTGGGCAATTTGTAGATGTTCAACCTTCATATGAGACTTTAAATGCTATTAATAGACCCAACAACCCTTATTCAAATTATTATAACTCGGGTTGGAAGAATCATCCAAATTTTAATTGGAATAACAATTCTTCTACAAATCAACAATGGGAAAACAACCCAGTGAACCCATTAGGAAATTCATCTAACCAAGGAAATGTTAATTATTGACCTTATTATCCTCCAAGATTTAACAGTAACACTCAAATTAAGGAGAAGAAGTTGTCTATGGAAGAGCTGATATTAAACATGGGTCAACAATTGCAGAATCAAGGAAATTAATTACAAATTCAAGGAAATCAATTACAAAATCAAGGAACTGCTATTAAGAATATTGAAAATCAATTAGGACATATTGCTGCTGCGCTTAGTAACCAAGCATTGGGGACTTCTCCTAGTACTGTGGAACCAAATCCTAAAGATCAAGGAAAAGAATAAATCAAGGCGATATAATTACAAAGTGGAAAAGAATTGGAGACAAGAGTGCAAAAAAAAACATAAGCTAAAAAAGATAGTGGATACCAAAAAAGTAAAGGATCATGAGTACCAAAATTTAGAGTATCCATTAACACCAATGAAAATTACTGTGGAGAAACCACCACCACCGTTTCCTCAATGATTGAAGCAACACAAAGAGAATAAACAATTTTCTAAATTTTTAGAAATTCTTAAGAAGTTAACGGTAAATATTCCCTTTGTAGAAGTTTTAGAGCAAATGAACAATTATGTGAAATTTATGAAAGATATTTTGAGCAAGCAAAGAAATTTCACGGATAACAAAACTGCTGCACTTAGCGAAGAGTGTAGTGCAATTATTTGGAAAAAACTTCCTGAAAAATTAAAAGATCCTGGCAGTTTCATTATATCACGTGTTATTGGTGAAAAATTTTATGGAAGAGCTTTATGTGATTTGGGAGCCAGCATTAATCATATGCCTCTATCAGTTTTCAAAAGATTAGGATTAGGAGAAGTCTCACCTACTTTTATAACTCTACAGTTAGCAGATCATTCAGTTACATATCCTAAGAGAGTTAAAGAAGATGTGTTAGTAAAAATGGATAAATTTATCTTTCCTGTGGATTTCATTGTTTTAGATATGGAGGAAGATAAATAAATACCTATTATTTTAGGGAGACCATTTTTAGCTACTGGAAAAACTATGATATATGTTCAAAAAGGAGAATTAACTATGAGAGTTAATGATCAATAAGTGACCTTTAACATTGCAAAGTCTATGAAATACCTTGCTGTTGAAAGAGATAATGAATGTTTTCGCATGGAAATTAGTGAACATATATTGAAAGAACATTTTAAAGAACATTTTGAAGAGAAAGAGCAATTTGAAGAGAGTGATGAAGTTATTCTGGACGAATTAGAAAATGAAGAATTAGATTATGTTCAGGAAAGATTTGAGATGTTGGATATTACGAAAAATGCTGATAAGAATCTATTTATGTCAATTATAAAACCACTTAAACTTTAGTTGAAAGTATTGCCTAGCCATTTGAAGTATGTGTTTTTGGGAGACTCATCTACATTACCAGTTATTATATCTTCAGAATTAAATGATCTGCAAGAGCAAAGACCGTTAGATACATTAAAAAGATATAAGAAAGCTTTTGGTTGGACCTTAGTTAATATTAAGGGAATCAGTCCTTCAATCTGTATGCACAGAATTATATTAGATGAACAATATAAACCAAGAGTTTATCCACAAAGGAGATTAAATCCAATGATGAAAGAAGTAGTTAAGAAGGAAATTTTGAAATGGTTAGACACTGGAATTATATATCCTATTTCAGATAGTGCGTGAGTAAGTCTAATTCATTGTGTTCCAAAGAAAAGAGGAGTGACTATTGAAGCAAAAGAAAATAATGAATTAATAACTATTAGACAAGTTAATGGGTGGCGTATTTGCATTGATTATAGAAAATTAAACACTGCCACCGGGAAAGATCACTTCCCTTTACCCTTTTTAGAACAAATAGTAGATAGACTTGCTGGGACAAATATTTTGGTTTTTGAGATGGATATATCGATTACCATCAAATTCCTATTGCTCTTGAGGATCAAGAAAAGACAACATTTACTAGTCCTTTTGTAACTTTTGCTTTTCGAAGAATGCCTTTTGGATTATGTAATGCACCTGCAATATTCCATAGATGTATGATGTCCATATTTAGTAAATTAATTGATGATGGATTGGAAGTATTTGTGGATGATTTCTCTGTATTTGGAACATCATTTGACTCATGCTTAAATTAACTTGAAAAAGTTTTAAAGTTATGTGAAAGAACTAATTTAGTTCTAAATTGGGAGAAATGTCAATTTATGGTTGCAGGAGGAATTGTATTAGAGCATAAAATTTTGGAAGATGGTGTAGAAGAAGACCCTGCAAAAATTCTAGTTATATCTAAATTAACACCTCCTACTAATGTAAGAGAGGTTACGAGTTTTCTTGGACATGTTGGATTTTACAGGCGTTTTATTAAAGATTTTTCAAAAAATTACCAAACCTCTTTGCCAAATTTTAGAAAAAGACAAGAAATTTGAATTTATTGAAAGCTGTTTAAATGCTTTTGAATTATTAAAGAAAAAATTAATCACAGCCTCTATTATAGTTTCACCTAACTGGGAGAAACCATTTGAATTTATGTGTGATGCTAGTGATTATGTTATTGGAGATGTCCTTGGTCAAAGGTATGAAAAGATTTTTAAAGTTATATACTACGCTAGTAAAACTCTTAATGATGCACAAATTAATTATACTGTCACTGAAAAAGAGTTACTAGCCATTATATATGCTTTAGATAAATTCAGATTTGATTTAATTGGAGCTAAATATGTTGTGCATACTGATCACTTTGCTATTAAATATCTGATGCAAAAGAAGGATGTCAAACCAAGGTTGATTAGATGGATTCTTTTGATGCAAGAATTTGATCTTGTGGTTATTGATAGAAAGGGACTTGATAATCAAATTACTGATCATTTGTCAAGATTAGAAAATCGTGAATTATCTGACACTGACAATGAAATTATAGACAGTTTCCCAGATGAACAACTTTATAATATTAATGAAAGGAAAATGCCATGGTATACTAATATTGTTAACTATATTGTAAGTGATATTTTGCCACATATGCTGACATTACAACAACAAAGGAAATTCATTCATGATGCGAAAGCATATTTTTAGGATGAGCCTTATTTATATAAACAATGTAAGGATCTGATTATGAGAAGATGTGTACCTTATGAAGAAACTGAGCTAATCATTCAGAAATGTCATGATTCTAAATTTGGAGGACTTTTTGGGATTGATAAAACTGCTTATAAAATTTTACAAGCTGGATTTTATTGGTCTACTATCTTTAGAGATATTTATAGATACATAAAAACTTTGTGATCGATGTCAACGAGTAGGCAATATATCTAGAAGAAATGAAATGCCTCTGATTTTCATGTTAGAAGTTGAGATCTTTGATGTTTGAGGATTAGATTTTATGGGACCATTTATTCCTTCATTTGGGAACTTATATATATTAATTGCACTGGACTATGCTTCTAAGTGGATTGAAGCACAAGCTTTACCTCGTTGTGACGCTACAGTGTTTCAAGATTTTTAATAAAAAATATTTTCACTAGATACGGAATGCCTAGAATGATTATCATTGACGGAGGATCCCATTTTAGGAATAAATATATTAAAAAATTGGCAGAAAAATTTAATATTATTTATAGAATGTCTACTGCCTATCATCCTCAAACCAGTGGGTTAGCTGAAGTTTCTAATAGAGAGATTAAACAAATAGTTGAAAAGACTGTAAACCCTAGTAGAGTAGATTGGTCCACTAGACTGGATACATCATTATGGGCTTACAGGACTGCTTATAAAACTCCTATTGGAATGACTCCTTACAGACTGATTTTTGGAAAGACTTGTCACTTACTAGTAGAATTGGAGCATAAATCATATTGAGCGATTAAAGAATTCAATTATAATTTGAAAGATGTTGATAAGAAGAGATTGTTACAATTAAATGAATTGGAAGAATTAAGAAATGAATCTTATGGTAATGATAGAATTTATAAAGAGCAACTAAAGTTTTGGCATGATCGAAAGATTAACCAAAGGAACTTTGAACCAGGACAAGAAGTTTTGCTTTACAACACTAGGCTGAAGTTATTTCCTTGGAAATTGAAGTCTCGTTGGTTATGACCCTTTACTGTGACTCAAGTTTATACTTACGAAGCTGTTGAAATTGAAGATCAGAAAACAAAAAATAGATTTAAAGTAAATGGACACATACTAAAACCATTTTTTGAGGGTAAAAGACCAAATTTAAAAGAGGTTTTAATGATCAGTCAACCTGAATGACACCTGAATAGGTCGGGCTGACGACGTTAAACCAAACGCTTATTGGGAGGCAACCCATATTTATCTTTATTTTTATCACGATTATAGTAGTTTTTTTTTAAATTATCGTTAGTTTGTGGTAGTATTAAGCTCCACTGTGCTTATTTACTCTTGAATCATCATAAAAATTGGATCCATAGAGAAAAATTGGAACGCATTTGAACCAGACCAAAACTGTGCAATTTTTGCCTTGGGCGCCGACGGTGGATTTTTCCCGAGAGTCCAAGCAAAATTAATACAGAGGCCCACCGACGGCTCCCTCGATTCCGCAGACGGCGTGAGATGGCGGTTACTTGGGTTGAAATGACCATTTTTTTGCATTTTTTGGGTGGGAGTTACCCTTTTAAACTCCTAAATATGATTCATAGTTCATATTTTCCCCCCCAAAAATAAAGTGAAACTCCACCAATTTCATTCTTATGGCATCCAATTCCCCTGATAATCCCAGAATGTAAGTTTTCAATTAGTGAAAGTTTGTTAGTGCGGAAGCGCAACGATTCTTCAACAAGTTCCTTATGAAGAAAAGATTGGTCAAGGAACGAAGATTTGTAAATCGCAGATTGAATAATCCCACGACAGAAATTGAAGAAACGATAGTGCGGCGAAGATGGGAAGTGTTGTGCTACACTACCGCCGCCGTGGTGGTTCATGTGGTAAAAGAATTTTATGAAAATTTACATGGAATCAACCAGGGAATTGTCTATGTGCAAGGAAGATTTATTAACTTTCACTCATGCACAAATCAACAAATTATTCATGATTGAGAACATTCCTGTCTACCACTATTCAAATTTCATCCCAACAAGACATCGGATGAATGAAATTTACTAATATTTAACGGACAAAACTGACGACTGGGAAACAAGAGAAAATAGGTATGTTAGTTTTTCTGCGACACTCATAAATCTTGTTTCAAAACATTGGCACTTTTTTATTTCTGTGAAACTGTTACCGACAATGAAGATTGGTAAAGTTTCTAAAGAAAGTGCTATTTTGAATTATTGCATCCAATGGGGACTGTCGATCGACATTGGATCAATAATTATGAAATCGGTTTTGGGCCTGATAGTTCATGGATCAACTTATGAGCTTGGACACCCTTCCACAATTTTCTCACTTTACAGTCAGTTCTAAGTGTCCTACGAAAATTGGGAAAATGTACTTCTACCTTGGAAGCCTTTGGATCCAACTGAGAGATTCCCAACTTTTGAAGATGAAAATGACATGACCATTATAGTAGATCAATCATCTCAGAATTCACTGTCAGTTCAACCCTTAATTTTTGACAAGTCTCTGGTGATCCTGCGCTGAATCAAGAAATTGGAAAAGGAGATACAAAATGTCATGAATGCGATTAATACTATCTCCGATTTCTTCAATCATCTAAACTAGAGAACGAAAGAACATTTTGATCATTCTGGACATTTAGAAGATAATTTGATACAACTGATGAGGAGGATGAAATTGATAGAGGAGGATTCTATTCCATTCCGACCCTTCTACAACCTCTTTGTTCATGTGCAATCAATGGGTGATCTCAGAGGAGAATCTAGTACTGAATCTGAAGAATAGTAGATTTATATTACTACCTATCTGTCGATCTATGTATTTTGATTTAAACTTATTATTTGCTTTGCTTTAGAATTATGCTTTTAGATCTCTTTATAGTTAAGACTAAGCATAGGATGTTTTATTTTCAGCGTTTTGAGTGTTGTGGTTTGGATTGCGAAGCTGAATTAATTTCTTGAGGTTGAGAAAATACCAAACTTAGGTGTGTTATGTAACGCATATTGTACCCTTGGAATTTATATATAAATGTGATGTTTTGTGTTGTGAAAGTTTATATGTGCTAAGTACATCATTTAGTCACTTAAAATTATGTCTATAATGATTGAAAAGATGTCGTTAAGGCTTGAAATTGATCGAAATCACAAAAATCCGGGATTTGAACCAAAATCAATAGAGCCTGCCGACGATGCCCTCGACGCCGCCGATGGTGGATTTTTCCCAAGGCTTAAGATTTAATTCCAATAGAGCGTGCCGACGGTGCCATCGACCCTACCGACGTCGAGCTCGCAAAAAAACACCTTTAACCGCAATTTTGACCAGTCAACTGCCACTATTCATCATCCCCTTCCTCCTAAAAACTCCATTTTCGACCTAAGGCTTGAGAGATCTTGGATTGGGAGGCGATTTCAAGGCTTTTTGACACTGGATTTGATCATCTCTAGGTAAGAGCCTCACTCCAAACTAAAAAATTTTGATATTCACCATGGATTTCTTCCACATTGAGGAGATCCAAAAAAATTGAGAATGTGAAGAAAATTTGGGAAGAAATTCATGGATCTCAGTGTTGAACTCTTAGAATTACTATTGGAAGCCATGATTTGCATATTTGAAGTAATTTTTGGAATTTTTCTATAATTTAATTAGATTGAAATGGCCCTACGACAAAAGAGACTAGTTGAGTTGGACGAGTCTCGCTTCGTCAATGCGATGGCTCAAACAAGATTTACTTCAATATTTAAAGAAAAGAAGTGTATCGAGTTTTTGAAAGTCCGGGAGGAGAAATTGAACAAGTTATTACCGAGCGGAGGTGGGAAAAATTTTGTTACACCACCAATAAAGCTGATGCAAATGTTGTGAAGGAGTTCTACGCCAATTTAATCTATTCTGAAGATGGAATCGTTCAAGTGTGAGGATTTCCTACAGAATTTACTGCCACCCACATCAACACCTTTTACGAAGTCCCGGACTCTTATAGTTGCCAATATGAATCCTTTAGTACGATGGAAGGCCCCTTGAATGATGTGATCAACTTTCTCACTGATGGGAAAGGAACATGGAAGATAAAGCAATGTGAATGGGTAAATTTTCTGCTTCCATGTTGAATGCCACCTTTGAGGCGTGACACTATTTCATTTCCTCTACTCTGTTACGGATTTATCACCATAGTGAGGTAACTAGAGATAGAGCTATTCTAAATTTCTTTATTCATAATAATAGAACTATAAATGTGGGGAGAATTATTCTTAATAATATATTGACTACGGCAAGGAGTGAGACAAGTGGATGTCTAGGACATTCTGGCCTTATTTATGCAATTTGCAAACTTTCTGGAGTGGAAATTGGAGATGAAGAATGGGTTTACCCAATGAAACCCATTAGTAAGGCCAATTTAAAAACTTATGAATCCCATGAGAAATGGAGAACTGGGAGTAGAAGTCAAGAACCTTCTACTAGTAGAGATGTTCCCTCTACAAGTTATGACCTTCCACCTTCTAGTTCCCCTACCCTCACTAATTTGATGAATGAGTTGACCTTGCAGTGAAAGAGCATAGAGTTAATAAATGAAATAATTGAAGATTTAGAACGTTGATACGATTATGATAGTGAGTATTTTCAGAAGCATTCAAATTTTGAGGTAGCCTATTATGAAGCTCAGGCCCGACACTACAGAGGTGAGCCTGATGTTAATTTTCTTGAGTGCCCCCGATATACTCAGTATCAACCCAATCCACCTGCTGATCAAGGCGATGAAGACATAGTTTAAGATTTTGATATTTAAATGTAATTGATGCACTTATATTTGCACTTTTATTTCTGTAATCTTTTTGTAATAGAAATGGATGCTTGTGTATTTGGACTTTCATTTTTATTATTACATTGTACTTGGATAATTTTAATTTTTGTTATAAAGTTAGTGTTATAGTTAAATTTGCATATGTAGTTTAATAGATGTTGAGTAGTATTATGAATTGTAATGTAATCTGATTTTTATTTCGCATTTTAAATTGTTTTGTTTAGTATTATGGTTGTGTTAGGAAATGTTGTGCTTGTTTAATATTTTAGTTTTATACTTATTTTAAAATTTCTTTACCTAGAAATTCCTCTAGCAATTTATATGTGTAGAAAGCTCCTAATATTATAGACCAGGTGAAGTAGAAATTTTGAGAAGGCCTGCAAAAATTTTAGAATGATGAAAATACCTAAAATATTGAGGTATGATTTATATTTAGAGTTTTTCCTTCCACCTGTATTATTTTATATTGAAAAATTTAAGTTTGGGGAAGGGAAGAAAAAGATTAACTATTAGATGTCCTCTATTTAATTATTTTCAAAAATTATTTATATGATTTTATGTAGTGAATTTAATTCAGGTAATTATATTTTTGTAGCTATTTAAATATTACAGTAGATTTAAAGAACTATTTTTGTAATGAAAATTACTTTTGTAACTTAAGATATTTAGTATAAAAGAATAAGATTATAGTTAGCTATTTAAAGTAAAGGAAACTATATTTTGAAGTATTAAGAATCTGAAAATTCATTTCAGAAGAAAAGATTGGGACTCAATGATGTAAAGACTATGAAATATTTATAAGGTAAGGGAATGTTTTGAGTTTCAAATTTATGGAAAGAAATGTGATGTTCAGAATCATTAAAGGCTATCCAGATATAGTAATCCTCACTTGAAAAAGGAAAAAAAAAGGATTGAAAGCAATCCCTGAAAAGAAAAGAAAAATATATAAGATTGAAAGCAATCCAAATGAAAAAGAGAAAAGAAAGAAAAAAATTATGGAAGTCAGGAGAAGTTTGAGAATATGCCTAATAAAAAATTGTCTCCACTGGACCTACCTAAAGGGAAAATCTAAATACATTCCTGAACTTATATTTATGGAATAGATCTTTTACAAGTAGAGTTCTCATGAAGTTCCTATCTTTTGAATATTCTAAGTGACTTAATATTGCAACATATAGTCATTCTTGAAATGAAAAGAAGACTAGAACTCTTAAACTTGATGACTAGATAATTTTGTGGCTACAGTTAATTCATTTACTTGAATTTTTTCTGAAAATCTCGTTATGATATTTATTTAAATCAAACTTATAGTATTTCTAAATTAAAACTTTACTACAGTAGATCATAACTTTTATGTAGTACTAAAATTACTTGAGGACAAGTAATAGTTAAGTTTGAGGGATTTTGATCAGAGGAAAATATGTTGAGATTTTCATACCTATTTTATACTTTTTTTTTATGATATTGCACTTTAAAGAAAGGTGTTTTTGATGTTTTGTTGCAGGAATGATGAATTAGGGTCATTTGAGCAAAAAGATGCAAAAAAGAGCGAATTTGGAGAGAAAAGGACCAAAATGTGAAGAATTGAACTAGGGCGCTGACGACGCCATCGGCCCCGCCTTCGGCGAGATTTTCTCTAGACTCCAAAATTAATTCATTAAGAAGGTCCGCCGACGACACTCTCGAGGCCGCCGACGGCGAGCTCGACGGTTATGCCCAATCAAGCTTTGGATAAGGCAAAATTTTGAAGGGATGCTTAGGAAACTCTTGGGAAAGCTCATACATAACTTTAAAAGACTATTTTGGCCAAAAATTGAGAGAGCCTAGAAGTCCTGGAGAGGTCTCAGAGGTTAGAAAGGTTCCAATAGTGTGGAAAAATTGTGAGGAATTCTTTGAGAGATTGTAAGAGTGGAGGGAAAGTGAGAGATTTCTTTCTCCTTGCTGCTTCGAAGAGGAATTATGAGTTGTAAAGAAATGAAGAGATTCAGAGGAACTTCGAGGAGTTTTCTTGGGGAGAAATTATAGATAAGTTATTTACTTGTTGTAGTTTGTATGACTTTGATTTTATATATGAATTCTGTGTTTTGTTGTGTTTTCCCCATGAGATCTGAGTAGTTTTCTCTGTCTTTCTCCTTGTTTCGAGATTTGTGAAATGATGATTTGAATTTGTGAAGCCATGAAAATGTTTAAGAAAACGTGATGATCTTTTCACTTTGATCTTTATTTACTTTCAATCTGGTCAATTGATTTGTTAAAATATGTTGAGTTTTACAACTAAAGTGAGATTACATCCAAGATTTGTGGAGGTCAAAGCCCTTGAAAGTTGGGTGTAAATAAATAAGGAAATAATATTATCGGGCGTAGAATTGGAAATTTTAGAGTGACATACTAAAATCCCCAATTTGATCCTATCATTTGGGTGATGAAATGTAGATGTTAGCCTTCAGGTGAGGGGAACCTGGGAGCTCCGAAGTGAGAGCAGGTATCCTCTCAGCGTAGCCACAGATTCAGTAAACAAGCGTAGGATTAGTCAATGTTCTTTATGCCTGGGCCAAAAGGTAAAGAATATGTATGCTCCTATTTGACACAATATAATTTGAACTGATTCACTTTATCCATTCACTATAATTTCTTGATAAGGAGAATGATGCTTTCTTATATATTGAATACCACATTTAAACCTTCATTAGTATCATTATTTATTTAATAATTATTAAAATTACGTAATTATTTCAATTATCTATTAGTGACAGATAAGTAAATTGAACTTGTTTGTTGTGATTAAGTATTGCTTTTCTAAAATCTTAGTTCGTAGTTCTAAACTTATTCCCTGTGGGATCAATATTTAGGACTCTATTAAAGCCCTATATTACTTGAGTGATACGTATACTTGCGTTGATAAGTGTGACTTTACAATTATTGAGTATTTATTTCGTCCATATTTATCGAATCTATAATTGTTATTAAGGATTTGGTACAATTGCCGAGGAAGTAAATCTTTTAGCAGCAGTATTAAATACTTATATTTTTAAGCGTATATAAAGTCGCGGTCAAGTATCTTAACCTTTATGGAAGAATTGGAGATAATGTTGTCACTTATTTCTCTGAGTTGTTTCAATCCTCGAATTATATTATGCCTGTTGACCACACTCACTTTGTGGATGAGTACAATTATAATAATAATAATCTGAATTTGACTTACCTTCCAGATGAGCACGAAATCCTTAATGCTTTTAAATCTGTCTGCCCTGATAAAGCTCCTCGACCTAATGGTTTCACTTTGGTTTTCTATATACATTCTTGGGAGATTATTAAAAAGGAGGTAATTCTTGTTGTACAAAGCTTCTTCCTTGGAGACAATCTTGGTAAATATTTCACCTCTGCTTTGGTTGTTCTTATCACTAAAGGTAATAATAAGATATCCTGGGACAATTTTTGTCCTCTTTCTCTAACCACTGTGATATCTAAAGTTATGAGTAACGTTATATTGAACATATTGCAACTTTATCTTTCTAAAATTATTGATGCTCAGCAGTCTACCTTTATCAAGGGTAGAGATATTACTGATAACATCCTTTTAGCAAAGGAGATCATTGAATATTTGGACAAAAAATGCAGGGGTGTAAATATGGTCCTCATATTGGACATTAAGAAAGCTTTTGATACTATAAGCTGGGACTTTATTATAAATATTATGCAGGCTAAAGGCTTCCAACAAAACTTTTGCTCTCTTATTCAGAGGTGGCTCTCTTACAATAGCTACAGTGTGATGGTAAATGGAAGAGCTCATGGTTTTTTTTAATGCTGACAGGGGCATTAAATAAGGTGATCCCCTATCACCCACTATTTTTATCATTGCTTTTGATTATCTCTCTAGGCTTATCAATAAGTTACATTGTGATCATTCTTACATACAATATTCTCAGAAGTCCAAAATTATGGTGAGTCATCTTGCTTATGCTGACGATGCTATTTTGTTCTTAAATGCTAGCAAATGTGCTATCAAAGCTATCGTCTCTTACTGATAGACTTTCAAAACACATTTGGAATGATGTTCAACTTGGCAAAATTCTCCATTTATTTTGGCAAGGGTGTCCCTTCTAATACTCATGCTTGAGCTTCTAATTACACTGGCTATAAAATCTCCAAGCTTTCTATTAAGTACCTTGGGTTCAACATTCTTAGAGGCAGAACCAAACAAACTTAGATGGATGAGGTAATTGATAAAGTAAAACTAAAGATAAATGATTGGAAAAATAATTCTCTATAATGGGGGTAGGTTCACTCTGTTGAGAAGTGTCATATGTGCACTCCCTCTCTACACTATGCAAGTTCTCAAAACTAAA
>NEWO01000750.1:240819-256696 GCA_003013225.1 Phalaenopsis aphrodite | reverse complement strand
CTCTACTTTTTCACAGCACTCCTATATATAACATTTCACCTAACTTTGCTTCCAAATCGTCATTGTAAGAGACAAATTGACCTATGTCGGCTCATGGTGCTAGGGCGCCGGGTTGTGTCTCTCGGATGCTTCAACCTGCACTTGAGCACCCAAAAAGTGGCACCAGGGTGACAAGCCCTCGGGTTTATAACTTATTTTAAGTAAGGTATCTTGAGGTTGCATCAGTGGCGGCTAAAATTATAGTGGCGCTTTGGTGCCGCTATAGTAACTCTACTACAAGAAAATTATTGCAAAATTTTTGACATGTCATCTTCATCTTATTATTTTGTCAATTTTTATATAAACAAAACAAACACCATCAAAGCATAAATTAACATAAAATTTTGTATAAAAATATACTTATTTTTAATACATTTTGAGCACTTAATAAATTCTCCCGAACTTACACATTACTTATTCTCAAGTAATTCTTTTATTTAAGTTTATATCCTAATGGAAATAAGTAGTAATTAATTTAAGAATCATCATAAATGAATGGTCTAGTGAGTATATAATTAAAGCTTATATGAACTTCATAAATACCTGAATTTTATTGACTAATAATATCCCAATTTTTATGAAAAATTAATATTATTTTAATCCAAGACTCTTAAGTTTTTAAGACGTACCTTGATTAAAATTTGTTTAATTAATAAGTATAAAATTTTAACTTTATCAATCATATAACTTCTGTTTAGACTTTCTCTTTCTAAATATAATGTCTTAAATTTCAATGAGATTTTAAGTTGTTTAAGTTAAAAAAACTAATAGATACTAATTTTTGTATATTAGATTTATCTTCAAGTTTAATCTTTTTTAGCTTTTTTATATAACTTCTTTCTAATGCCACGAGCTTTTCGCTTATTCACCTTTTTCTCTTTTTTCGGATAGTTATTTTTGATAAAATTTTTAATGATTTTGAAAACCTTATCTCCTTATCTTCTTTTATTTAAATCAACTCTACTTTTTCACAAAACTCCTATATATAATATTTCATTGAACCTCGCTTTCTAACCATCATTGGAGGATAAAAATTGCCCTATGTTGGTTCATGGCGCTGGGGTGTCTCCCTAGTGCTTCAATGGGCGCTGAAGTGCCCAAAAAGTGGCACCGGGGTGCCAAGCTCTTGGGTTTATAACCTATTTTAAGTCTGGCATCTAGATGTTGCGTTAGTGGCGCCTAGGATTACAGTTGTGCTTTGGTGCAGCTATAGTAACTCTACTACAATAATATCATTGCAATATTTTTGACATGTCATCTTCATCTTATTATTTTTTTTATTATAAAACATAAAACAAACACCATCAAAGCATAGCTTAGCATAAATTTTTTAATAAGAATATACTTATTTTTAATACATTTTAAGCACTTAATAAATTCTCCAGAACTCACAAATTACTTATTCTAAAGTAATTCTTTTATCTAAGTTTATTTCCTAGAGGAGATAACTAGTAATTAACTTAAGAATCATCATTAAATGAATGGTCTAGTGAGTAGATAATTAAAGCTCATGTAAACTTCCTAAATACATGAATTTTACTGACTAATAATATCCCAATTTTTATAAAAAAAATAATATTCTTTTAATCCAAGACACCTAAGTTTTAAGATGTAACATTGGCTAAAAATTTATTTAATTAATAAGTATAAAATTTTAATTTCAATTTAAACTTTTTTTTTGTAAATATAGTGTCTTAAATTTTAATGAGATTGTATTCTATTTAAGTTAAATAAACTAATCGATACTAATTTTTGTATATTAGATTTATCAAGTTTCTTCTTTTTAGCTTTTTTATATAACTTTTTTTTTAATTCCATGAGCTTTTAAATTACACTTTTTTTTTATTTTTAGGATAGTTATTTTTGATAAAATCTTTAATGATTTTGAATACCTTATTTTTTTTTATATAAATCAACTTAGGTTTTTCAATTTTTTATTTTAGGTATTATAGTTTAAATGACACTAATCTTCTTTTAAATTAGATGTTTATAAAATTTTAGTATTACATATTTAATTAAAGTAGGCTTTAGTCAATTGTGTTGAAGTGTAACTAAGTTTTTTGAAAATAGAAAATCTATTAATTCAAGTAAATCACTTAATTATTTTTATGTTAATATGAATTTCATTAATTTCCAAAAATTATTATTCCCTTTAATTAATATACTCATTGATTAGTTCATAAAATAAATAACCTTAAGTTAATTTAGCTATTTAACTACTTTTATCTTTTAATTATAAATGCTTAAATAAATTAATTACTTAAAAGAAAAGTTAAAACACAAACATAGCACAAATAAATTAAAATAAACAAGCACAACAATATAGATACACAACACATAACAAATACAAATCACACACTCCTTCAGACTCAAGTTTTACTGTCAATAAAGAACTTAAAGAAATTACTTAGCAGGAAAATAAAAAAAATACTCCCTTGAATAATTTGTTTCTGTAATTTGATTAGGTTTACACTTCTGAATATGAGTGAATGGTAGGTGGTTGTGGAGACACAAGTTAAAAAAAAAAACACATGCTCACAATAAAACAAGGAAAGATGTATTGAATTGTCTTCTTATAAAGCACTTAATTTAACGTCCTTAGTCTGATCAAACAAAACACAATACAACACCCATATTATAAAACAAAGCAAGCATGCAAACAAATCAGAAGATAACACTTGAGTTATCTCCCAAGTAGCGCTTAGTTTTTTGTCTTCAACCTGATATTCAAATCATGTTTAGAGTTTTTCTCCAGGATCAAAATTATCTTTGTAATAATTTTCTATCAATCTCACGAGACTTTCTTAACTCATCAAATTTTAATCCCAAATTTGAATATATTTGATTTTTGATCACTTTGCTAAACTCTTATTCAAAATTTCTAATAATTTATCAATATTAATTTAACAAAAATATTCAAAAAGGATATTTAGATGAATTGGGTTATAAACCCTAAAATTTATTTCTTGATCTTGTGCCCTCATAGCTAATTTTCCTTTTTGTAAGAAATGATCTTCCTAAAATTATTGGGATTTTAACATCTTCATATCCAAAACAATAAAATCAATGGGGATGAATTTACCAATCTTAACTAAACCATCTAATACGACTTTTTCTATTTTTGTCTGGAACTGGTGCTACACTGACTTTTTCACGGAAGGATTTGTTTCGCTTTTTGACTCTAATTGTTAAGCCACTCATCCACCTAAGCATTCTCATCTCAGCAAAAGTTAATTTTATTTTTTGCTTCTCTTTTACAAGCCAACATTCTGCACCATAAAGCATTGCAGGTCTCACCTCCATTTTATAAAATTTTTCTTTATGTCTAAGCAGTGCTTTTCTATCACACAGTAGGCTTGGTGCATTCTTCCACTTCAACCATCTAACCTAAATTCTACTAGTAACATCCCTATTTGAATTACCATCACTTTGAACAATAAATCTGAGATATCTAAATTGTTCACACCTATTATTGATTTGATTACACATAGTTATAACTCTGCCACTAGAGCTACTGTTACTAAAATTACATTCAATGTATTCATTTTTAGATCTACTTAATTGAAGGTCTTTAGACTCCAATGTAGACCTCCATAATTTAAGTTTTTCCTATACTCCTTCTCTAATCTTATATGCAAGAAGGATATCATAAGCAAAAAACATACTCCAAGGTGCATCCTTCTGTAAATGTCCAATATGAGCATCCATAACTAAAGCAAAAAGAAATGGGATTAAGTCGATACCTGATGTAATCCAATTGAAATAGGAAAATACTTGGTCAATTGTCTTTCTGTTTGAATTCAAGTAACAACTCTAGTATACATTTCTTCGATAACTTGAATATAAGCCAAATCAACTCCTTTCTTTTCTAGAACTCTCCAAAGAACTCGTCTTAGAACCTTATCGTAAGCTTTTTCTAAATCAATGAAAATCATATGTTGATCCTCCTTATTATCTCTTTAATTCTCCATCAAACCCCTCAATAAATGTATAGATTCCATAGTAGACTTGCCTAGCATAAATCCAAACTGATTATGAGAAATCTTTGTATCACGTCTTAACCTATGTTCAATTACCATCTCCCATAATTTTAAAGTATGACACATTTTAATTTATATTAGAACATAAAAAAATAAATAAAATAAAAAAATGTGATCCCAAATGACTCCTAAGATGTTCGTAAACAATTGTATAATTTATGACATATAAAATGTAAGCATATATTATTTTATATTACATCAAAATTTAAGTCCTCTTAATTAATTATTCATTAAAAGAAATAAAATGATCACCGGCTTCTTTGACATCAAATTTTCATGTATTCACATATCTAACACCTAAGTTTGATTTTTACATTTATGTCACCTAAATCTTTGATATCATCTAATATGCCATAATTTTTAGTTTTAAAAATTGAAATACACCCTTTCATATATATCTAAGGTGGCATGTATTTATAAATTGAAATTTAGGTTTTAGATACATAAATAGATTAAAATTAAGTGGTATGTATGTAAGCCTTTCTTAAATTTTACATTAAAAACATTTTTTTAATTTTAATCTTAAAAATATCTTTCAGAAAATTTTGTTTTGTTAATTTAGGATATGCATGCCTGACGCATTTTTTTTAAATATTATTTAAATTGGACACATTTATGTTGTATCCAACTTACAAAATAATCGTGTCTGATACATACTCAACACCGCGTGGATCCTTGAGTAGACGTGTCCGTGCATTATAATATAAAACTTTTCCAAAAAAATTATATTTTGTGGTGCAAGTAATGTTAAAGCTACCAGTGTCTTTCAACTTTTGGGATAGATTTTTTTGGATAATGAAATTTTACTCTTCACTTAGAGCTATAATTTCAAATTCTCCTAGCTGACATCTTTTATTTAATGTCTTTCAGGAATTTAAAGTACTTAGACATTTATTCAAGAGTTTTAGCAAAGGGTATGTGAACGATAATTTTTTCGGATATTTTTTAGAGCCTAGATAACTGTTGGTCAAGTTTCTATTTTTTGAAGCATTTGGAGGATAAGGTGGTGATGGCCTCTGTCTCTCTTTTTTAAGGTTTGTTCATCTATGCTTGAGTCTGGCGTAGGTTTCTCACTTAGTCTCTTAGGTTTAGGTTTTTCCAATGTAACTTTATCTACGGTCATCTCTACTAACTCTTTTCCACTTCTAAGTTATATGCCTTTGCAGCATTCTACACCTTGGTCTTTAGGATTCACCTCAGTGTTGCTTGATAACGCCCCCTTGGAGTTCTTGACTCAATAAGTTAGCTACATGTTTTAATAGTGCTTCAATATTTCTAATAGTTGCAGTTTGTCTCTGTATCTGATTTCCTATTTGCAATATTACTTTTTTCAATGATAATCTCTTTTCTTTATTGAGTATTGAATGTGAATCTAGGTGGGTAAGTGGGTTTAGGGTTTGAGAAATCGCTACCCCGAGTGTTTTAATTGTCCAGAGTTTTGTCGGTGGCTACCTTAATGAAGATTAGTTACATTTTAGTTGTTTTTCAATTGAAGTAATGATAATTTTTAAACCAGGGTTGTAGGCGTTAGAATAATGGTTGTTGGGTCCGTTGTTAATGAAATTCAAGGACTCCATAATTTCTAATTGTTTATATGCACCAGCATCACTTATAAGGGATCCTTGTATTGAATTTATCACTAACTTGTCTGTTGTTAATGACATTCAAGGACTCCATAATTCCTAATTGTTTATATGCACTATTATCACTTATTTTTCCATTCATTGTCCGCACAAAGCACCATGAGGGCAAAGGCTGCGATAAACCTAATCTCGGCGGCTGCTTCTTTTCTTTTTTTTTTCCTGCTGCGATAGGAGAATCGCAGCCATTGTCCGCACGACGCTCTCCATGCGAACAACGTATGGAAAAATTTTTCTTGTGAAGTTAAGATGACTAACACATCTGTGGTCTTCTTAAGATTAAATCTCTTAGAATTTTTTTGAAAATTATTGATTGTCATTTTATCAATTAAACCACATGCCTCAAAAGGTTTATAAATCAAAGATTCCTCAGCTGCAACATCTATAATTGACCTCAGTGATCCCACTAGCCATTTATAAAAGGTTTGTATGATTAGTCAATAAGGTAGAGCATGGTGTGGACATTTCTTAAGCACACCTTAAAACTCTCCCATATTTTATAGATTGAATCACTGTCCAATTGAGCAAAATAAGTGATATCTTTCCTGGGCGTATTTTAAATGGAGGGAAATAGTTAGGAATTTTTGGGTAAGTTTATTTAATGTGGTGATTGAACTAGTTGATAATGAGTTTAGCCACATTTTCTTTATCTCTTAAGGTTACAAGAGATATCCGTTGGAGAGTTCTTGAGAAGAAAGATGTTGATATGACCTATATTTAAGTCGTTAAAGATATGTATACAAGAGCTGTTACTTGTGTTCAAACAGAAGGAGGATTGACCAAATATTTTTTTATTTCTATTGTTTTACATTAGGAATCGACTTTAAGCCCATATATTTTTTGCTTTAGTTATGGATGGTTTTACTGGACACTCACAGGAGGATGTACCTTCGTGTATGCTTTCTGCTGATGATATCCTTCTCGTGGATAAGATGAGAGAAAAAGATAAGGAAAAACATGAATTATGGAGGTCTACCTTGGTGCTAAAGACCTTCATTTGAGTAGATCTAAAACTGAATTAATGAAATGTAATTTTAGTAGTAATAGCTCTAGTGACAAAAATGTAACCATGGGTGATCAAATTATTAAAAGGTGTGAACGCTTTAGATATCTTAGGTCTATTTTTCAAAGTGATGATAATTTTAATGAGGATGTTATTAGTAGAATTCAAGTTGCTTAGTTGAAGTGGAGGAATGCTTCAGGCTTATTGTGTGATAGAAAAATACCGCTTAGACTGAAAGGAAAATTTTATAAGATGGTGGTGAGACCTGCAATGTTCTATGGTGTTGAATGTTGGCCTGTAAAAGGTTAAGCATAAAACTAAGTTAAGTGTTGCTGAGATGAAAATGATTAGGTGGATGAGTGCCTTTAAACTTAGAGAAAAAATGCGAAATGAATATGTATGTGATAGGATTGGTGTAGCTCCAGTGACAGTCAAAATTATAGAGAGTCGTCTTAGATGATTTGGTTTCATTAAACGTCGACCATCTGATGATTTGATTAGAATAATAGATGTTTTGGATTTAATTTATGTTAAGAAAGGCAGAGGTAGACCTAAGAAGGGTTGGGCATATTGTATAAAAAATGATGTTAATTTATTAGAATTAAAAGAAAATATGACACTAAATAGGATGCAATGGAGAAAAAGGATTCATGTAATCGACCCCATTTTGTGGGATAAAATTTTTGCTGTTGTTGTAAAGAAACCGGGAACAACTTAAGTCTAAAAACATTGTCAGAGATATCGTTATGCTTAAACGCTGTACATATTTCCTAGAAGTTGATAGTGTGAAGGTTTTGATCTTATACAGGTGATCCCTAAACAGAGAATTTTGAACAATTTGTATGATTACACGTTTGAGTTTAGAGTGTTTTTGAACTAATTGTAGGTTTACTAATGCTCTAGTGCACTCCATCGACCAAAGGTTTGTCAAAGTTTCTGAGTGATCTTATTTGATTATTTTTTCTCAATGCTTTGTCATGTTTTCTAATGTCTATTTGGCCTTTTCCAGTTTTTTAAGTTTTTAAATTGTTATTCTTTTTCAAGTTCAAACTTTCAACATATCCATTCATACACATGCAACACTTAAAATTAATTAACAAACCTAAATAGCAAACAACAACAATAATGCAATAAAATAAAAAAAAATATTATTAAAATGCAAGAAAACACAACTAAGTGTAATGACTTTGTATTGATAGCGCCGTAGCGAACAAAGTTTACATAGAATGCAAACAAAAATACACACTTACAACAGTTACACCCAAATAAATTATAATGACAAATGAATGAGTAATATATATAGAAAAAATTAGAACAATGAATTCAAACGTAAAAACATTCAACTAATATTAAACCTAATTTGAAAATAATGTAATTTATTGGTAACAATGCCAAAAATTTAACCTATGGTGTGAACACACATGTTCATACAAGTACACGTGTCGATTAAGTAGTATATGAACTTTGAGTTCAAATACCGGTCTCCTAGAGAATTAAGTTACTTCTGAAATTAAGTCCAATATTATCTTTAAAGTACTAGTTTTATCCAATGCAAACAATTTTCAAAGGTTAGTTTTAAAAGTAAACGTTTTTACTAGATACTCTCTTTGAGTTAGTGTTGTGTTTAGGCTTTGATATAATTTAAAACTTTTTAATGTCATTAACAGTCGAGAACAAAAATATTCTTTATTCTCTTTCGAGATATTAAGAAGCATTGAAGATTCTTATTATAGTTTAGTGTCCCAAACCATGCAAAATCTTCTACGACTCCATATTTTCCAATTGACTTCACTCTCCTAATAACAATATGTCTATTCTACCAAAGTAGTGTGTGTTAATTTAGTTTTTCCACTTGTACTTTTCGAAATTCTTAGATCACAAAGAATTTTAGCATTTCAATTGGTTAAATTGAAAGTAACTTGAGCCCATAAAATTAACAGATCAATGGTTTTCATTTAGTTCTAATATAAAACTTGAATAGATGAAAATCATAACACAATCACTAGCCGAGTTTGGACCTTAGTTACAAATCTGTTTACAACGCCAAAATGAAAATAAATGAAAATCATAACATTAGAGTAAGAGAAAGTGTTAAAGAAACACCCTATATGTTCTTCACTTGAAATCTTCTCGATCCCTTGCAAAATTCATTTCAAATGCTCTCCTACACTCTCTTTTCTCTCTCCCTTTTACACTCACATGCAATCACCAAAAGTCCATCCAATCCCTTTACTACACTTTTATATAACAAACATTTCACCCAAATTTGCTTCCAAACCAACACTGTAACAGAAAAACTATCCTATGTCGGTTTGTGGCATCGAGGCGCTCCAACGAGCACTATGGCACCCAAAAAGTGGCATCAGGTGCCAAGCTATTGGGTTTCTGGCCTATATTTTTTTTCAAAATTATGCTCCAAGGCATTGCATCAGTGGCGCTGCAGTGTTGCTGTAACATTGCTACAATACTCTTGATATGTCCTATCCATCTTATTATCCTGTCAATTACCTCAATAAAACACAAAATAAATAGCATCAAAGCCCAAAATAACAAAAAGTTTTGTACAAAAATATATTTATTTTTAATACATTTTGAACACTTAATGCCCGCAGCCCAAAATTAACCCAAAGCCAACCCGCCAACCCGAAATTGACCCGAGTAATTGTTATGACTTATCGTAAAGTGGTTATATGAGTTCGGGTTGAAGGCGAGTCATATTTGGGTTGAACTTTTTGACATGTTTAATATTTGGTCGGGTTTGGATCAAACAAATATGGATTGGGCCGATTTCGGGTTAAACCCGAACATGCCTTGCGAACCCGATTTGGCACTGCTATTGGTATCCAGATCATACTCTTGATTTTTCTGATTGTTGGTCATGTTCATAGGTTTTTGACAACATTGTCGATCCAGCTCTCCAAGTACTATCCGTGGATCAATTGGAGCAGTCTGCTTCTGAAGAAAACTTCTTGAAAGAGTTCAAAACTTTTATTTGTGACATCATTAAACGTCTTCAGGAGCAGCCAATCATTGTTGCTCATACAGAGAAAACCTTTGATGGAGGTGGTATTAGGAGGTTGCTCTCGAACAATATGGAATTAGATAAGGTTAGATTTTCTGCATTCTGCTAAATGCCCCACGTTTTGGACGATTTATTTTACTTATTTTCAGTATTTATTTATGTAAGATTTACATACATACTACTCAATTCTTATGCATTTACATTTCTAGCACCTAAACTTCAATTTTTACAATATCACCTTACCTATGCATTACCCATACATGAAAGTGTATTTTACTCTTTAAAAGATAAAATAATGATAGTTTTGGTGTGATATGAAAGACTTGAGATGTTTAAACGTAAAAAGTAAAGTTTAGGTATTAGATATGTAAATACATAGGAATTAATGTTAATGTCCCTAAACTTTTCTTAAGAATCGTGAGCAATAAGCTATAAGTATGTGATTCGAATACAAAACTTTTGAGAGAAAACCTTCTTCTTTAAAAGATGGGCGATCTTTTATAACTCTATTAAACTATTTGAGCATACAGTTTGCTCATAGCACGAGCAGTGTATTTTTAGAAGTTAATGAACAGGCTCAGTTCATATTGAGGAGTTCCATTTGAGGACCTTATATTGTGTAATGGCAATTAATGTTTCCAATCTCTTCTTTTATTTTTCATTTGTCAGATTTTCCTCATTGTGAGCAGAAGCTTATGAATTTTAAACAAGGAGCCCTACAGATTTTATTTTCGGGAAATTTATGTACATACCACACAATTTTTATGTATTTACATATCTAACACTTAAAGTTTGATATTTTCCTTTATAACTCTTTGGTTCTATAAACCTATGCATGAAAGTTGTATTTTACTTTTAAAAAAAATTATAATAGTGGTGCTTTTTTTGTGATTTTGAAGAATTAAGTGGTATGGTTGTAAATATAAAAGTTTAGGTGTTAGATATGTAAATACATAAATATTGTGTGCTATGTATGTGAATACTCCTTTTTTAATGCTGTGAAATCAGCATTGCTTTTTTTTGAATGCTGTAAGAGTTTAAATCAAGGGCTGTGAAGAAAGTAAAAAAGGTTTTTAGGATAAAGTGAAGCGTGACTTACCTTATCGGCTGAACGGGCTCTCCTTAGCTACATCTCCTCTTTAGTAGTCCTCTTTAGTGGTGAAGATCGACGAAGAAAGAGAGAAAAAAGTATTCCGTTCGTCTACATGAAAAGATCTGTGTAGCGTGTCGGGCCATCAAGGGTTTGGAGTAAGAAAGGAATAGGGATTGGGAAAGGGTTAGATGGGGCAAAGGAAGAAGACGTCACCAAGGAGGATAGATTGTTTTGAGAGCTCATCTTAATAGTGCATTCAATTATGCAATTACTACACATGAAATCTAAAACATCCCAAACAAAATCTAATAAAATTAATAAATCCAAGACATGAATTATAAATATAACATGGAATGAAATCAAATTGAAGAGCTCTTAGGAAGAAGGAAATTGAGTCTAGAATTAGATTGGATGGCAATGTTGGTGTTGTTTAGCTTCCATTTTTCGTAGTAATAAAGGGCCGTCTTGGACCATTTTTGTCTTTTTATTTTGATTTGATTATGATTTTATTTTCGTTATTTTTTATTTGAAATAAAATATTTTTTATATGTTGAGAATTTATTTAGTTATTTTTAAAAATATCACCCAAATATTATTTTTAAGTATTTTCAAAATTAAGTTGATTTGTTTTTAAAAATAAAATATAAAAATATGCAAAAAATATGCAAGACAGGTATACTTTTTAAAAATAAAACCAAAACAAACATAAAAACATAATACAAGATTCATTCTAAACAAGTCCTATGCAGATATGTTTTTAAAAACAAAAGAAAAGAATAACATAAAAATAAAAACAAATATGGTCATAAACAAACTATAAGCAATTCAATGAGTAGCTCATCAAGTTTATGTAAATACTTGATTATTGGATAAACCATATTAAATCAAATACATCCATAATTAATGCGGCTTGTAGAAATTACTACCTTAATTTTTACAGGCAGCAAATTAGATTTAAAATTCTTGCTACTTTTTATATCAGGATCAATTTATTTGTTGACTTTTGGAATTATGGGCTTTATTCAGCTGCTAGACCTGGTTTGGAGAGACCTGCCAAAGGATTCTAATGTGATTTCAGCAAGACAGATTCTTCAACTTGCACTTAGCCGAATGACAACGCCAGCTGATTTGCCTTCTTATGGCACTGTTAATCAGGTACCTTCTTTTTTTTTAAGATCACATCAATATTTTTGCTTTTGTTGTTAATTAAATGGATGATTTACAAGCATGCAACTTAATTCCAATGTATTTACATATTTGACATCTAAACTTTAGTTTTTACTCACACAAAGTCACACACACACACACACACACACACACACATATCTATACATACATGTATAGATGTACATACACACATACATACATACAAATGTACATACGTACGTACGTACATACATACATAAGATCTGCGCTTTGAAGATGTGTTGAAATGTGTATTCAAATCATTGAAGCTTCATGGAGTAGGGGTTTAGTGAAAAGATCCGCAACTTGAAGATGTGTTGGAATGTTGATTAAATGAATAATGTCATCATTGACCTTTTTAGAGAAATGTCTATCAATCTCAATTTGTTTGGTCTTGACATATGGTTCTTTGCAATAGTAATGGAGCTAGACTGTCACATAACATCTTTATGGGATTGATTATGGAGTATCTCAACTAATTTATTAATCTTTTGATTTGCATTTCTTCATAAATTTCCAAAGCAAGTGCCTGGTATTCAGATTTTGCATTACACCGACGATTGCTTTCTTCTTGCTCCTCCATGTGACAAGATTTTCTCATACATATGAACAATTCATAGATGTGGATCTTCTGTCAACGAGTTCTCTTGCCCAACTAGCACAAGTGTAAAATTCTACCTCCCCGTCGCCTGATTTTTTAAACAATAACCCTCTGTCAGAGATTTTCTTAAGAAACTTTAATATTTAATAAACCATTTCCAAATATTCTTCATTTAAACTATTCATATGTTCACTCACAATGCTGACAGAGTAAGTGATATCAGGTCTAGTGTGTAGCATGTAGATAAACTTATCCACCAATCTCCAATTTCTTTCTTCATCGATGACTTTTCTCCTCTTGGATAAACTTTTTGTTGAAATCCATAGAGTCTCAGCAGGTTTACACCCTAATATATTACAATTCTCATCTTGGACCGTGCCACATCTATGCATAGAAAATATCTCACAGCTCATAGATCATTGATTTCAAATTAAGTGGCAAGAACCTTTTTAATATTCTTAATATCATTTTCATCACCACATGTGAATATAATATCATCTATATAAACGAGTATATAGCTTTTTTACTTGCCTGTATATACTTTATGAATAATAAACTTAGCATTGTGTATCTATTAGATTTCATATTCTTAACAAACTTGTCAAACAAGCTCGTAGAGTTTGTTTGAGGCTAGAATGTGACTTTCGTAGTTTACGAATTAAATGTTCATTTGTCATCCCTGATGGGATCTCCATATATATGTCTTCCTTAAGGTACTCATTAAAAAGTGATTTTTCTTATATCAAGTTGATATAGTTTTCTTTCTTTTTTTATTGCCAATAAAAGAACTCTTAGGCGCTTTATGACAACATATGAGATTTAATTTACTAGGAGTTAATAAATCTCGTAAATTCAGATTTACTAAATCTTGAATGTGTTAAAGCTGAAAAACTGTCTAACAACAGATTTAGTAAATCCTGTAAATCCAATAAAAACTGTTTGGCAGTTACAAAGTTGCGCCTTAAATCTGAAGTGCGCGAAGTTAAATCCATAGATTCGTAGGGTTTACTAAATTCAGGATTTACGACTGAAATCCGTAAATCCGGATTTACCGCATCCCAGGATTTATTTTGTCCAAAATGATCGTCTGATAAGATTTTGCTCAAATCATTCCTAAATCCTGCTCTAAATTCGTCACCAGACAACCCCTTACAGTATTTAGCTTGACCACTAGTGCAAATGTCTCTTGATAGTATATCCCATAAGGCTGAGTGAAATTTTTGGCCATCAAATTATTCTTGAATCTCTCAATACTTTTATCTACTTTTTACTTGACATTAAACACCCATTAGCACCCAACTAGTCTTTTATTTGGAGGAAGCTTATAAAGGTCCAATTGACATTTAGATCAACTGCTTAGATATCTTCATCAATTGTCTTTTTTTCCATTATGGACTTTAATGTGCTTCGTGAATAGATTTGGGTATTTGCACACTATTAAGATTAAATGTAAAAACCTTGTCAGGTGATGATACCTTCTTATAGACAACAGACTCCAGGATGGGATACTTTGTTCTACTTTTTCTATCTTCTCTATCGGATTCCATGTCCCTTGAAACTTCAAAGATTTGTGAATTCAGGTTTGCTTGTGAAAATTTTTGTGATTGCATATTATCTTTATTCTACTTAGTAGATTTCTTTCTCCTAGTATACACACGAAGTTTCTTAATGTTAATCTCAAGTTTGAGATCCTCAAGTTGTGGAAATTGGGAGGCAGGATGGTTAGGGGGAAATACAATATGATGTGATAGCTCTAGATTAGTGTGGGTATCCAAAGTAGTTTCCCAAATCTAATAATCACCCACTCTCTTCCAGAATTTTAGATTTGTAGTAGGATTATTTTTTCGAAGAAAGTAACTTCCATTGAGTTATTTAATACCCTTTTAGCTTTGTGTGGTTTGGTTGGTGAATGTGAATAAAAGAGGGCAAAATATTATTAGAGGAAGATTGGATGAGAATATTCTAACATGAGGATATGTTTCCATCAAAACATCGAGAGTGGTTTTGAATCTAAAGACTGCTTAGAATTCAATTTAATGAGGTAGATGATTGAGTGCTACATCTCCCCAAAAAAAATTTGGGTCATTGTGTGAAAGCCTTATAGACCTAGATATCTTGAGCAAATGTTTAACCTTTATCTTAGCTATCCCATTTTGTTATGGAGTCTCAACACATGAACTTACATGGATGACATAATTATTTGCTAGGAAGGGTGAAAGGATCTATTTAAAGTATCATTTGCATTTTCAGTTTTGAGAATCTGAATTTTGCATTGAAACTTGGTGTAAATGATGTCATGGAAGGGCTGAAAGATTTTTGTTGTTTTAGATTTCTCATACATGAGGAATTTTGACTTGTCACGATCCAGTCCTAGGCTTAGAATTAATCAAGGCTAGTACAAGCGATCAAACAATGGGAATTAAATGTTTTCACATTTATTTTCTATAATTAACTATTAACAAATGAAAGAGTCACTAATCCAATAAAATTAAGACAATATATTCAAATTTACCTCATTACTGTTTTGTCCGCGTTCTCTGTAAACACTTTCTCTTCTATCGCTCATCTTTTAATCACTTAATTAAATCTGAAATGCTAGCTTAAAATAACATTAAACTAAACAAAGCTAGTGAATATTCATACTCCTATACTACAATAATATAAGAAAAAGATGGCAAAATACATGCAAATTAAGTTAAATTTTTTAATAAACCAATATAAACATTTGATACTACTCAATGAATCTTACAATAACAATAACATATCTATATTATTCTATATCCGTACAACTGTCACGAGAACACCGTCTAAAATTTGTATCATTTAAAGTACTTCAATGTCAATATCATTTTCCTTATACGTGCACGAGTAAATTTGCGTTCCCCTGCTAGTATTATAAATGGATGACTCCATCATGGTCAGTCATGCACATACAAACGGTCCATATAAAAAGATTTTTCACCTGCTCATGACATCTAATTTATTATACTGTGTATAACATACACCAATGCTTGATAGTAAGTACTATATACATTCATAATAATGTATCCAATAAAAACAATAACATATAAATCAAAATAAAGCTTTTATAGGTATCATTTTCTACTAATATAAAATAGTGGAGAATAAGACTGTCAAAATGACTCTTTGTTCACAAACAGTTTGTGCATGGTTCGTCAAGTAGTTCGCGTTTGATTCATTCGTCACACAAACGAGTCAAACACGAACAAAGATTTGTTCATGCGTGTTTGACT
>NEWO01000750.1:224322-237422 GCA_003013225.1 Phalaenopsis aphrodite | reverse complement strand
CATCACCTCTTCCGACAATTACCTGCACAGAATGCCTAGGGTTTGGCTAGCTTTCTTCTTCCTTTGTGCTCAGCTCGAAGCTCAAAGACGTCACGAGAGTGTCTTGACGTCTTCCTTGTCTTCGCACGACACAGAAGCTCTGGTCGAAGTTGCATCTCAACCCAGCAACGCAACTACCATTCGATTCTTTGGTAAGCCGTGACGTTTTCTGTGATGATTTTTCTCTCATCGCTTTGGTTGCCTTACTCTTCGCTTCTTCTTCTCTCTTGCTCATCTCTTCGTTTTCTCTCCCTCTCTTTAGCTCTTTGATTCCTCTCTCCCCGGTAATAAAACAGGATGTTACAATTTTCCCCACTTATAAAAATTTCGTCATCGAAATTTATATACATATCTCAAGTCATTTCTCATTAAGCAGGTCAACATTAGTTATCCATTAAACTAAGGATCATTCATTATGATGAAAAGTAATCACTGTATGGTAAAAACCTGATACATGGTGACTCAATTATTCTCCCCTCATCAACAAAATCAAGATAACAACATAACACAAAAAATATGCTAAGAAAACATAGAACACATTAGTCCTCATCACCATCAGTAGCAGTAGGTGCTCATTATGAGTAAGAGAATATACTCAAGGTCGAACAAGTTGTCTTGGTTGACCTTGGGTAGGAGTTGAAGCTATATATTATATATTTTTTTGCTCGCTTGCAGTCTTCTGTGAAGGAGCTCCTTCCGGTTCATGATCTTCAGTACTCTTCTAGCTAAGAGATAGATAATGTCATGCTATATGATTAGGCTAACAACAGTAATAACAAGTGTTAGAGCTCATCAAGTATTTACGTTTATGTTGTCTTCTGTATTTGGCACAAGTGACTGCAGTACCTTGAGTCATATACTTCTACCAACTTAACCCAAATTGTTCTTGGACTTACTTCCCGTTGGATCCCTCTTATTGATTCACATGTTCTCCTTCATCAAGACCCTTCTGATTGTGCATGTCCTTATGCTTTTGAGTAATTTGATAATTAATCTCCACTCTTCTAGATCTTTAAATTATTATTGAGTATTCATCAATCCCCAAAGGTATCAACGATTGTCTGTTTGAATCCTTTAATCTCAAAAAGAATTTGTAGTACTTTTCTTCTGTAATAGCGATATATTGTGGTACATATCTCGACAATGCAGTGAATTCTGTTTCGTACTGCATGACCTTCTTCTCTCTTTGCCTCAACTTGATGAACTCATCCTGCATCTGTCTTTGAACAGATAGGAGCACAAACCACTCTCTAAAAAGCTCCACAAATTCCTCCCAACTTATCATATGTTGGGCATGTCCCATAACCTGTCCTGACGTTGCCCACGCCACCATCTTTCGGCTTCTCCATCCAACATAAAAGTAGCTAACAATGCTCTTCTTTCATCATGACATGACATGCCATGCTATCTAATATTTTCTTTATCCTCATTAGTTAGTTATCTGCTTCAATCCTTATGCTTTTGAGTAAGCTGAAAGTCAATTTCCACTCTTCTAAAGCTTTAAATTAATATTGAGTATTCATCAATCCCCAAAGGCACCAACGACTGCCTGATCGAACCCTTTAATCTCAAAAAGAATCTGTAACACTTTTCTTCTGCAGTATCGATCAATTGTGGTACATACCTCGACAATGCAGTGAATTCTGCTTCGTACTGTATGACCTTCTTCCCTCCTTGCCTCAACTTAATGAACCCATACTGCATCTGTCTTTGAACGGATAGGAGTACAAACCACTCTATAAAAATCTCTACAAATTCCTCCCAACTTATCACTATGCTGGACACATCTCATAACCTGTTCTGACGCTGCTCACGCCACCACCTTTCAACTTCTCCATCCAGCACAAAAGTAGCTAACAGTGCTCTTCTTTGATCATGACATGACATGCTATCTAATATTTTCTCTATCCTCATTAGTTATTTGCTTCAATCAGGTCTTCAGTTCCCTTGAATAAAGATGAATGCAGATCTTGAAATATCTTCAAATACTTGTCCACAACAACTGTATCATTTCTAATAGGCTACTATATGTACTGCTGAATCAGCAGAGTAATAGCTGTCATCATCTGGGTCAGGACATTCATGTTCATATTTATAATAGGTTGTACTTTTGTTTTCTCTTTTATACTCTCTTCTTCTATGATTTCAGTTGTATCAAATGAATATAATTATTAATTTGAGTTAACTTAAATTTTTAATTTTGATTATTATTCTAATTTTCTTATAATTAACCTATTGGCTCTTTCATCTAGATTTCATTATGTAATCATAAACCTTGGCTCTAATACTACTTTTGTCATGACCGGATCCATGGCTTGGAGTTAGCTAAAGGGAGTATCGACGGTCCAACGGTAAGAATTAATGTTTTTCATATTTATTTTCAATAATTAATCATTAATGAGTGAAATAGTTACTAATTAAATTAAATCATTATATTTAAATTTACCTTATTACTTATTGTCCATGTCTTTTATGAATATTTTTTATTTTATCGCTCATCTTTTAGTCACTTAGTTAAACCTAAAATGTTAATTTAAAATAATAATAAACAAAACAAAATTAGTGAATACTCATACTCTTAAACTACAATAATACAAGGATAAGAAAACAAAATAGATGTCAGCTAAAATTTTTAATAAATCAATATAAATATTTGATGTTATTCAATGAATCTTACAATATCAATAACACATCTATATCATTCTATATCTTGTACAACTGTCACAAGAGTATCTTCTAAAAATTCTATCACTTATAGTACTTTAATATTAATATTTTTTTTCATATTAGCATCCTTTACTAATACCTTAAAAGGGTGGCTCTATCATAGTCATTCATGTACATATAAACAATCAATATAAATATATTATTCATATGTTCATCGCATTCATTCATTATACTATATATAATATACACCAATACATGTGACCAATAAAGAAAATAATATATAAATCAAAATAAAACTTGTAAAAGTATTATTATTTACTAATGCAAAAATAGTTGAGAAGATCTAAAATATTATCATAGATTAGAAGTAGGAGTACTCACCTCGATGATAGATGGTCAGCTTGCTCTTAACTTGTATTACTTCTATCAAATTATTATTCATGAAATATAAAATATTCAATCATCACTTTACTTAATTATGTTTTAATTTAATAATCACTTATTGATTTATTGTACTACTTTAAGATTTCGATACTTAAACTTTTAATTTTAATTATTGTAATTAATATTAATATATATATTATTAATTTATACAAAACACTTTTAGAATTAAAATTCTAACCTTTCTTCAATCCAAAAATGGTACTTTTATTGTCTGAATCAAATGCACTTAAGTTTAATCATTTAAATGATAAATAAATAAATAAATAAATAAATAAATAAATAAATAAATATATAAATAATTAAATAAATAAATATCTATATATATATATATATATATATGCTGCGATTGAGGGCACATTTAGAGATTTTGAGGGTAGATGACTTTGTTATTTTACCTCTCCTGTTGTCGCTGACAACTTATTGACCACGGAATGCTGGGGGGTTTTCTGGCTTTAATTGTGGCTACTGTTTTCAATTTTCATAAAATTGAGGTGGAAACTGATTCTAAATTGCTCTATGATACTCTTTTGGGTATCTCTCCTCCCCTCTGGGATATATTTTGCACTTTCAAACATATTTTAACTTATATGACTGAAAGACATCTTGAGGTAAATTGGAAATTCATTCGTAAAGAGGGCAACTTCCCTGTTGATTGGTTAGCCAAGCATGCAGGGGAGGTCTGTCACGTCGGTATTTACCCCCCTGCTCCTCTCAGACGCCTCCTCATTGAGGATAACTTGAATCTGCCTTATGTCTGTATTTAAGCCTCTCTCCTTTTGCGAGATTTTATTATGCTTGGCAGGTTTCCATGGTTTTGCTGCAGGCCGGTTTCTGTCTCCCTGCTTTTTGTTCCTGATTCCTGTTTCTGTCTTGTTCTCACATCTTCCGCTGGTTACCGCTATTTTGGACATCTCTGTTCTACGCTCCTGTATTTCAAACGCTTTTTGGTTGCTCGTGGTAATGCTTTTGGAGTACTCTACCAACCTGAAGACATTTTTTGCACATTTTTTTTCTATTTTTTACATTTCAAGTCACACTACAACACATGTTTACTTATTTTTGAGTTTTTGCTCTTTGGTTTTGGGTATACCTGTTATTTTTGGAGTTTCCTTTTTGTGTGAGTTGTACTGTGCGGAGAGGAACCCCTAGGGGTGAGTAAAATGTATGTTTTTTGTTTTCATAGACGGGGATCCTCCCCCCTCCTATTTCTGTACTTTTTTTTAATTAACGCGCAGGGAGTCACCGCTGCTCTTTCCAAACAAAAATAAAATAAATATATATATATATATATATATATATATATATATATATATATATATATATATATATATATATATATTCACGAGCTAAAAACCCGTCTCATGCACGCATGTTCTTTGAACTTCTTCCCTTGGCTCGATCGTCTCCTCTGGACGTGAGAGATCCGAATCGAGAGCTCTGACTTTGGCTTCGGCTTCACCTTCGGCTTCCTCCCGACAAACGCACGAAATATGCCTTTCATGTCTTCCCGTGATCGCCTACGCCGAATGCCTTGGATTTGGCCGACTTCCTTCTTCCTCTGTGCTCGACTTGTCTTGCCTTGAAGCTCGACGACGTCATTAGAGTGTCTCGACGTTCTCTTTGTCTTCGCATGACACAGAAGCTCTGCTTGAAGTTGCGTCTCAACGATGCAGCACAACCGCCATTCGACTCTCAGGTAAGCCGTTGCGCCTTCTGCGACAATTTTATAGAAATTGCATCCTTGAATTTTGACTCTCTTCCTCTCCCCCCTCTTTGGTTGCCTGACTTTTCGCTTCTTCCTCTCTCATGCTCAACTATTCGTTTCCTCCCTCTCTTCGACTCCCCCCCTGGATAATAAAATGGGACGTTACACAACTGGTTCTACTGAGATTATCAATGAATGCGACAAACTAACTAGCTCCATTGATATTTTTCAAGTTTAATTGTCTTTAAATGTCATCGTGGATGATAGAGAAATGATGTGAAGATTTGTACTGAGATAGAGAATATATATGACGAGTAAGTTTAGCCAATTTACAGGTTTCATACTAATAAAATTTTAAATTTTTATTAATAAGAAGATGGAGTTTAACACTGCAACATAGTGAAAACTAGGATGACCAAGACGATAGTGATGTAATAAAATGTGACTTTCAATAAGACTCAGCCATATTTGGAAGAGTGACATCTTCTAATTTAGTTTCACTAAGGTTTTGCTTTTGTCCATCTGTCATAACATTGTCCCGCCATTCTTTTAGTATTCCTGTAAAACCACAAGTGAGCATTCTAGCCGCTTTAGTAGCAGTATTTTTTCTAGATTGTGCTGCGGTAGCATATAATAGAATTTTATGGGTTGTTTCTATAATTTTCTTATCTGATAGATTTTAATATTCTATTCATATACTTGAGAGGCATCATATTGATGCTGAAGTTTAGATATATCCATACGTGTGTGTCGATTATAATAATAAATATTAAATGGTTTTTTGAGTATTTTATTTTATTAATTTCTAAAAATTGTGGAATTTGAAGAGTTCTAAAAGATTCTTTAACCTTTTCTAATTCGTCTTCTAAGGTTGATTTTTCAAAAATTTTAGAAGAAGAGATTTCATCTAAGGTTATTATATGTGAAGATTTAAATTTTTTTATTAATTCTTCAAAGTCTTGTTTACATAGTCCAAAATTATAATTAAACGAGGGATTTGTTGTATAGTTGGATTTTTTATTATGATAGGTTTAGCAATAAAATTATTTTCTTTAACAATTTATTTTGAGTTAGAAATTTCATATTTTAATAGTTTTTTAATAGATTGTTTTGTTTGATTAATTTTATCTTCTAGGTGAATAAAGATGATCTGAAATAATTTGTAACATTATGTTAGATAAATTTATTTGTTTAATAATGATAATAAATTTTCTTAATGCTTGGGTTGTAGTATTTATTTTTCAAATTGCAGCAGTTCTAAATTTTATTCATTTATAGTTATGCTTGATTTTGAGGGGGGGATAAATAGAATTAGTAGTCTTCTTGATTAATTTTCCATGTTCTAGTTATAATATTAAGTTATATATTTTTATATATTCATTAGTAAACCAATTGGCAAAGAAAATAATAGATTTTTCATTTTAATTTCTTTCGGTCATAGCTGTGGGATAAGAATTAGAAAAATGTTCTCTCATATTCTTCTATAAATAATAATGACAAGAGTTGTATTTCCTATTCGTAATTCATTTAAAACTGAAATTCATTTCAGAAAAGGTAGGCGATATATGTTCTCTTACCGAATATAAAATTTGATGTGAATTAGGCGAACATTAGTCATAGGCTCATTAATTATGACTTCATTTATCATTTTTTATGAGATTGAGGTAGAGCATGAAGGAATAGAAGTTTTTGGTAGAGATGTTCTAGCTACAGATATAGATCTCATAGGATTAAATCGAACCTCAGCTTCTCCATTTGTATTTTGAATAATTTGATCTATTTCTTGATTAATAATTGGCTTAGGATTAACTCCTGATGGTATAATCCAAGAATTTCAAAAAAATAACTCCATTACATTTCATTACTTTGTTGCTATATTAGAAACAAGCAAATTAGTTTCTATTAAAGTGGTTCGATCTATAGGTTGAGCTAGTCTTTTTATATTAAGACATAAAATATTATTATTTTAAAATGGATACGATTTATTAATGTGATTGTTTTAGATTCTCGTAAAAAGTTGTAACCATGCATTTGAATTTGTAATTTTGCTACTTTAAACAAATTTTTTATCACTTAAAGATAAACTTAAATTCAGATACGTATTAAAATAAATTGGACCATGCACAAACTTGTTTCTAAAACTCTCTTTAAAGATTGAGCCGCCCAATTTACACATCTTTTATCTCTTAAACAAGCTAACATTGAGCCCAATGTAATGACATTTTGGGTTCCATCTATAGTGATTGATTGTTCTACAGTTTTAATAGACAATTTACCTTTAAAATAAAATGCTCCAACTTTATATAACATTGATTTTTCTATTTTAGGAATTTTCCATTTTTTAAGATTTTCTTCTTTAAGAGGATATTCATAGATTTCAGCATTTTTAATATTTTAATTTTTTATAGACCGTGGAGTAGATAGAATATAACTAAAACACGAACTAGATGTCATAAGCAAACATAAGAGACTCTAATGTATAAAAGGCAACTATTATAATAAGCACATAAATTATTAGGTTATAATATATGTACTAGCATGAGCAGTACAAGACATTATTACACCAGACAATTGATGTATTATTTCAATCTCCTTCAAACCAGCAGTCCTGCTCCATCGGGTATCCAACCAATATACAAGCTCACTGTAATTTTCTTTCAAGTTTAAAAATAATTTTTAAAATAACTTCCAGGCATACATGTCCGCACAACTAAACAAAATAAGGACTAAAGCCAAGCCATTTCAAAAATACAAAACCTTGTTGAAACTTACATGTTCATAAATTTTAACATAACAATTAAAGAGCTATGTAATTTATTTTGATAGACATTGTAGGATCTTTATAGTATAATATCTCAACTCGACTTCAAGTATCAAAAGAAACTAAATAACCATGCTTATTAGATAGAATAATTGATAGTATAACTTCTAAACATAAGAGTTCCTCAAATGATTTAGTTTAACCACGCTCTAATACTAATTATTTCAAAATATATAAATAATATAAAAAAAAACATGCAAATTATAAAAACTGGTAAAGAAAGCTTTATTTAAAATAACTTAGGTTGACGGACAGATTTTACACCAAGTTCTTACTCATAAACCAGAGACTTGGCTATAAAAACGTAACACACAAACTAAAAGAAACTCCTCAATTTATAGGCTGGGGCAAAACCAACGGACTCCAAATTTTTACAACATTATACAATAACATATAATATTACAAAAAAATAAAGTGACAGTGTCTTCAATAATAGATGGTGGGTGATGCTTTTCGGTTGGCCAGTATCTTTGGAGTGCCATTGATCTGTAAATATTCTCTATTGATTACTTTTTCAAATAGCTTTGGATAGAGGCGAGGACCACAATTAACTTTTTTTGATCAGATTATTATTCTTTTTAGTGATGAGCACCACCTGTTGATTTTCCCAATTTTAGGTACTTTTTCGCTTCTCACTGATGTGTTGTCATCTTCATGCATTGGATGCTTAAGGCATTGCAGTCAGCATTGTGCCACACATCTAACAAAAGATAGTTTGCCATAAAAATTGAACTAGGCAAGAATGATGCAAACATGCAAGGTTATTTAGGATAACACGATTGCTCAAGCAAGGTATGAGCAATCGCAAGTGATATGCTGAGTGGTTTTGTGGGACTTGAATGCTTCGTCTTGGTATGAGCAAACACGCTCAACCACAAAATGATGGTTTAGGTATGAATGTTATACTAGGTGAGACTTATACCAAGTTACATGTGTAAGCACATGGGACTTGCTTTGTCAGCATGATTGCACGAGGTAAACAATTATACAAAAAAAAACAAGTATCTCTACAGTACACATTCACGCTAAGTGAAGTGGTTGTTCATGCATCGATAAGATATCATAGCGGAATTATACATTATTTAATATGATTCACACTAGGTGATATATGCGATGAGCGAGTGCTAGGTGGGCTATCCATCTTCATATGTGCTTAGCGAGCATTCTTCATGGACATATGATGGCTTATGCACATGACAGGAATGTCAAGCGTTCAAGTGCAAAAATAAGAATCCCTGCACTTACATGATTTACACAAACAATGTATGTTGTGCAAATGTGAATTTGCCAAAATGCCGTGTGAAATAACATTACTTTTTCCTAGCATAAAGCTAAAATACATACATTTCACAAAATATGATTTTTACACGTGCCTAATGTCAAATAGCAAGCAACAGACAAAATAGATTTTTATACACACATGAATTTAAGATGCGAGCATCAAACGAAACACATTTTTCATACGTGCTAAAGAATAAGCCAGAAACATGACATAATATATAATTTCACATGCCTTCATGATATTAAATCATAAGCAAAGCAAAACAAATTAATTTTAAGCAATATCAGGCACCACGCAAAATAGATTTTTATACACGCATAAATATAGGATGCGAGCATCAAACGAAACACATTTTTTATACGTGCTTAAGAATAAACTATAAACATGACAAAATATAATTTCAGATGCCTTCAAGGGATTAAATCAAAGCAAACAAATTTTAGTTTAAGCAATATTTCAAATATCTCAAGTAATATTTAAAAACATCACATGCACATGAGAATGCATATATGCGCACGTTTCAAATGTGCACATGAAAATGCATATATGCACACGTTTCAAATGAACCTAAGTACGCTTGATGATAAATCAAACTTTTCCTTAACAACCTCACAGATCTATACTCAAGGATGGGGAGGTGGACCAATTTTTTTATCACACTCGGTGATAAAAAACCCACCTCCATTTGCTTGGTAAAATCATGAATTCCATGAAGAAAAATCTTCATAACATGAATTTTTCATGGAGAACGGGGAGTTTTGCATGGAGAACGATCTTCGTAACCTAGTGGATGAAGGATCAAAGAAGCTTCTTCATTCTCTAGGTTCAAAAGGCTTCATCTTGTTCATCACAAGATGATGTCGTCTAAAGCAAACATGAGATTACTGCAATTATGAATATCATAAGTTAAATGATGGGGCTTTTGGAAAAACACTCATGAAATATTGGGAAAGCAAGGAATAAGTCACATAACCTGAAGGTTTCCTCTAACATCAGTCTATCCTAAGCTCTCTAACATCAGCTTAAAGGTTTCTAACAAGAAAAAACAGAGTTTAAAAAAGTTCTCACCACCATGGCAGTTGATGACGCATTCTCTCTGCCCTTGTCCTTTGTGCAAGGACGTAGATGACCTCCTTTGTGCTTACCTCTTTTTTCTCCAGGAGAATTCTTGAGAAGAGAAACTCCTCTCTTTGCTCTCAAGCAATGAAGAAGTGTGGCGGAAGTGGTAAATGAATAAGTGGAGGAAGATGGAAGGAAAATGAGAAGGCCTCACTTTCTTCTTAGAGTTTTTCTTCCCGAGCTTTCTCTCCAGCCTCCTTAGCTCTCAAAATGCGCTGAGAATTAATTCCACTCTAACCTCCAACCCCAATGGAATGAGAATGTATATCCCCCTATTGGCCAATTTTTAGGGTTTATTTGGGGCAGTTGTTGATTATTTATAATCCGCTTATTTGCAGATTATCCTGTCAGGATAATCTACAGATTGTCTTGATAAGCTGGCTTCTTGTTTGTGGGAGCTTATTCAGAACAACTTATTTGCAGTCGTTTCTGAATAAATGATCTTCTGCCCATGTTAAGTAAAGTTATTTGCAACATAACTATTTGGGCAATATATAATTGATACAACAGAAGCAGAAAACTAATACAAAATAGTTAAAAAAGATAAAATGCATTCCTCACTCATGCGCGAGTATCAAAATTAATAAAATAAAGAGAAAAATATGCAAATACAATTAAAATTATTAAATTGTTGATTTTAAAATTCTGACAATGTATGTCATCAACTGCATTGTGCTCCTGGGAAATCACCTTGCCCCGATCATGGTCTGCAGTAGAATATGCTGGAATGTTGACCGAACAAAAGAAGCCTCACCTCGTAGAAACGCTCGTGCGGCAACCATAGAACTGTCTCTCGTAGCTGTGAGCCCGTCGTGACTTGAGTATGGAAGCCTGTAGTCCACAGTAACACAAAACAACTTGGGAGGTTCCTGAAATCTTGTTTTTACAGAAATACAAACAGTAAAAATCATTAGTTCGATCAAAAAATTAAATTAAAGTTTATATATCTATAAGAGAACATGATTAAACGAAAACTGTATCGAACCAAAAAACATAAACAAAAAAAAATGTGGGCGTGAGGTCTCAGACAATTAACTAAACCGACCCACGAGTCTATCACTACAAGGAGACAGTGGATCTTGCAAAAAAATTGAGTTCTTGGTTGTCTTTAACCCACGGGGGATGAACTTCCTGGGTTACATGTGTCTATCATAGAAAAAATCATCCAGTAGATCTTCATATACCGATGCACTGAAAAGAAGAGATGACTTAGGTTGTCCTCTTTAGGATTTCACATGCAATGCCACCAGGACATGAACGTCCTGTGCTAGATATGCATATCACCAAAAATGGTTATCTAATAGATCATCATAAACCGATGCATCAAAAAGAAGAGAGGATCTCGGTTGCCTTTATCAGAATTTCACATGCAGTACTTAAAAACAACTAACAGACAATTAAAAAGAACCCAAAAGATCATATTTTTCATCATTAACTTCACAAACACACAAAAAAAAACAAAGAAAAAAAAACAATGTCAAACATGTGAGTATTATAATTTCATAAGTATCAATGAAACAAGCAAAATATATAGTAAAATCATAAATTCTAAATTTACAATACAACGAAATACATATGAAAGAAAACATGTAGTCTAAAAAATAAAGATTGAGTCAATCAGCAGCCACAAATAACATCTATGATACAATCTTTCAAAGCAGCCTTCTCGGCTCCAACTTCGCTGTCTTGAGTGTCAAATTTAGTAGACTCCATCTCATCCTCAAGTATAGAATGTCTAACCAGAAATTCTAAAGGTTCTAGAGAAACATGCATTTGTTCATCATCAGCCATACTGAATTCCGTACATGATCGAGAGGGATGTCGTCAGATGAAGTTGTGGAGTGTCATAATAACACCACAATATGCACCTGTTTGGAAAATGGATACGACAACATATCATGTAGGATGACCTATTTCTTCTTTCAAACCCCAAATGTTTTTTCAATCACCCCATGTAAGAAAGAATGTCTTTTGTTGAACATTTCTTTTCTACCACGAGCGGTCACTTGCTCTCTCGAAATCAGGAATATGGTATTTGGTGTCTGGATAGGGTTTCATGTATCCCATCTGCATCGGATATTTATCATCCATCAAATAATATTTTTCTGTTATGAAAGAAACCATTAGTGACAAATAATATATATAACTAATATGTTTAAATAACTAAACAAATCTGATGGTGAGTGATGGAAATGTTGCAGACTATTTCTAGTTGCATAGATAAAAAGACGATTGTCATGTGCACTCTCTTCATATCCATCCGTCATAATGATGAAGCACATATTGAAGTCACATACTGTCATGACATTTTAGGTAGTTGAATCACTCCGACAAATGTACGCCACATTTTCGTGCTGGATAGTCAGACATCAACGTGCGTACCGTCAATTGCCCCAATACAGTTTTGCTTAGCATCGTTAGAAACTAATTACATTTTGAATTGAACGTAACACAATAATAACACTTACCTTGAAATATGACATGTAACGGGGATCATGAGCAATTTGTTCTGGAAAAATAGCGAACAATGGGCCCTCTGGCTTAATGATGTGTGATGCTAAGCTAACAAGTGTTTGCAGACATTTGGAGAAGTATCGACTAATTGTTTTTGAGAAATGTTTAAATGACTCCATAGCTTCTTTAACTGATTTGTTCTGAGATGGAATGTATACTGTTATTACCAACACCTTCCCAGTTGTCGTTTTGGAAGAACCTTGGAAGTCGTTTTTAATAGAAAACTCGTGAATGAGTTCCATAAAAATGGGTGCAATCATGCGAAAAATATTTCTGAACTTTATCGGATGTCTGACAAACATCTCACTTACCCATTTATCCCCAACAAATGAGGACGTCATGCATGATGTTCGAGCAGCGGTAGAGCGGTAGTATTTCAACAACAATATGACAAGTGTCGCAGCCTATGCCATTCTTTTAAGGTGCTCTTGCTGTCGATCCATCCTAAAAATAATAGGATTAAAAAAATGTGAAAAAGTAATAGCACTAAAATGAAATGACAAAAATAT
>NEWO01000750.1:206704-223047 GCA_003013225.1 Phalaenopsis aphrodite | reverse complement strand
ATCATCACCAAAAATATCATATTATACATCTGACAACTAAACTTCGAATTCTACATGCATACCACACAAATATTATGCATTACATATCCTACACAAACTTCAATTTCTCCTATACATACAAAGTACACATGAAACACCTAAAATAGTATGCATACACACCAACCAATTCTTATGCATTTACACATAAAATGCCACCTGCAATAGTATGCACAACCTTTGCATACATACCAACCAATTCGTATGCATTTACACATGAAACACCTTAAAGGCCACCTGCAAAAGTACGCACAAGCTTTGCATACATACCAACCAATTTGTATGCATTTACATATGAAACATCTTAAAGGCTACCTCCAATAATATGCACAAACTTTGCATGCATACTAACCAATTCGTATGCATTTACACATTAAACACCGCCTGGAATCATATGCAAAAGCTTTGCAAACATACCAAACTTTTCTATGAAAATAATCTGCCTCAAATTCACATATGCATTTTAATTTTACAATGTGTTTATTTTTTCTTCCAATCACGCTAGATTTTCAAAACTCCTGGAAAAGAAATGTAATGCTCTCTACTGTTGTCAACTAAACAACACCATAATGAAGATGATCAACAAGTGCAAGTGATATCTAGGCATATAAAATAGTTGATTCTATTCTACCATTTTAAAAAAAATTAATTAGGAAACTTGTGAAAAGCATATTAAAAAACAAAGCTTCATTCCGTTTGAAGTCATCCTTAATGAAAGATTAACTAATAAGTTTTTTCATGGGGATCTTATCAGCCTATCCACAATGGGCCATAAAGCAAGTATAAACTACTTGAGATTGAGTCAATTCTGAGTAAACTGGTTCCTACTCAAACAAAAATAGAATCTCATCTACTTTGGGTTTTATGAGAACACATTAGGCTACATATAACATGAAAAGTAGCAAATCTAAAATGTATCTCATAAACAACAAAGAATGTCAGAGCTACCTTCCATGCCCGATAATTGAATAACAGTTCTTTATCTAAGGATGATCCCTCTCATATCCAAAAGAGTGACTAGGTCAACACATTATCCTTGGGTTAAATATTTTCTTGATTTTAGGATTGCATAAAAGAGTTATATTGGATCAAAAAATTTAGAAGCGGGATTTTCAAAACCTTAGGTATCCCATTTCAAAGAGATCGAGTTGACTCCAAATTTTAAAATTCCCTCTCTTGGCCAGACACCCAAGGAGAAGCCAAACTAGCAAAAGCTCACTTCACTCTGCCAAACAAACTAAATAACACAAAAATCTGCAAAGTTGGCCCCAAAAAAAATGAAAATTTCAAAATTTCATAATGTGCCGACATTATTAGTTAGACTAGACTGGAGCGTTTAAAAATTTTCTATAAATTTCATCATCATGGAGAGTTTATATTACTAGTTTGAGGCTTAGTACTATGCAATCCCCGTGATTAATTAATCCTCTAAAAAGAACTCTCAAATATATCAAGAGGATCAGTTTTTTGGTTATGCAGATGATATATTACATTGTAGTCTTCAGTTACATTCATGTAGGCAAAATATTATTTTCTGTACCAATTGTGAATTCAATCATCCAATAAAATGTGAACAACAACCAAAATGGGTTAGATCCAAACTTGCACTGCAACCATTCACTAAAAAATTGTTCATTCGAGCATGCTCCCACGAAGGCCAATTGCACTACAAGCATAACTTGCTCTCTTGGCAAATCAAGCCAAAGAAACATGCTAAAATGGCAAGACAAAAACCCCATCACAGCAACCTACTGAAATCACAACTGCAAAGAAGAATTTGAGAAGAGGAGAAGGAACATACTGAAATGTCAAACACATTCAAAAAATGATAAAACTGCATACAACAAATCATTCGACTGGGTTGGCAGTAGACTGGTGCAGGTGTGCCAGGCTGATCCCAGCCTTCGAGCGGGTGCGCCGGGCTTTGAGCGCCAGGGCACCGCCAACACCCTGGTGTCGGGTTGCTGGTACTTTAGTGCAAATGCATCAATCTCATTGGTGCGGGTATGTCAGGCTTTTGTTTTTGTGGGTGTGCCCATTTAGAGCCCGAGTGCGCTAAGCAAAATGCTAGGCACGGGTACGCTCGACGAAATTCCTTTTCTTGTACCCTAAACGCACATCAGAGAGCCTGAGTGGATGTTTTGAGCTACAGAATATTATGTATGAATGAAGTATGGTTTTGTAGCTTTCGAATGGACATCCTACGCCTGTGCATCAAAAGTTAATGACAACAATATTTAAATAATTCGACAAGTTGATTTTATACTCTTTCTTTAATTTTGGAAATTTTCTTCGTAATTTGAAAATAAAATTTTTTAAAAGAAATATCTTTTTTAGATTGATTTCTTGACGGCCTAGATTTATTGACTTGGATTACTTTGTTAATAGAAAGTGTTTTTCTTCAATACTAATCGTTGTCCACCATTTTACTGCATAATTTCGAAATTAACATCTTCGATTTAAAGAATTGTTATGAATTTCAAGATTTCATGACCAAATTCATGGAATTTGGCATTGAGTGCAGAAATATCAGATTGGCCTTCAACTAAAATTTATGTTGGAATTTTAGAAATTTGAGCAGAAGAGTCTACCTAATTAGAATATGCAGATTTATTAGAGGTGAAAGGATGAGTTGCAGCTCCGCAATCATCCCATCATTGGTAAAACTAATGTGAAGTATTATCAGATAAAATTTCTAACATCATAACAAAATCCATAAATGCATTCGATGGTGATTAATAATACTAAAAGCTTTGTGCCTAACTTCAATGTAAGTCCATTAATTACATGAAATAATTCGTTTATATTGGGATTTTGAATTTTGGTACTCATTTTTTTTTATTTTGATGGGAAATAAGTCATGATAGGCTATGAATATTTTAATTCTTGATTCTGGTAGTCAAACTGCAAGAGGGAGCTGCTGCCCTAGTCAAAAGTTGAAGCAGTTGGCAAGGAGTTCTTTCCCAAATATCACACAATTTTTCGATCTATGTCATATTAACCGATTCACCGACATTAGCCTCCAAAGACATGATCAAGAGTAAATAAATAGACATGGTACGAATGAGATTATTATTTTGCCAGTGGAGGATTTACCTCTTCTTCTTGACTTTGTTGGGCAATTTCAAACTTTCCTGCCACTGTTGGTTGACAGGTACTTACCTTGAATAAAATAGATTCCCTTGAAACAAGGGATCACTTTTGTTCCTACATGGAAGTCTGTGCCTAATTCCCAATTATGTAATGATAGTTTAAGCAGAATGCGATTCAGCAAGGGATTAAGGGATATAAGAGTGTAAACTCTTTCTTTCCTGCTTTCTTGTTTGAGCTGGGTGCCTATGGATCGCTTGTTCAATTTATACACAAAGAAGAGTGGTCTTCTGGTATTCCGCGGCCTCATCGTATCAGGTATGCTCTTGATCCTCTGAACCCATGGTTCTCCGGACAAGATCTGGATTATTATGAGAGGGCTATAGGCCCTCAAGTTCATTCGATTACTGAAGCTACTCCTGGTGCACTGACTGGTAGACTTTCACAGACTGTCCAACAAGGTACCAAGAGGAGGATTTTCACTAGAGGGAATTCTCTTCATCAGCGTCTTTTATCACCAATTCATGATTGGTTGATGGAGATCCTCAAATTCATACCTATGGACGGAACCTTTAATCAGGTATCCCCATTGTATAGGCTTGTTATCAGTCTGAACTGTCAGAGTCTAGATTTCTCTAATGCTACTGATAGGTTTCCTCTCTTAGTTATGTTTGAAATATTTCAACATTTCTTTGGGAGGTCGTACTCATCCGCTGTTGTCCATTCTACATTGGCAACCAATTCTTTGACAGTCTCTTTATGTCGAAAAAATAAGAGGGAATCTTGTCTGGTGTGTCTTTTGTAGCAGGACAACCTCTGGGTTATTTGGCCTATTGGCCTTTGTTTGCGCTATCTCATCATTTTATGATTTGGTATGCTGCGGAGAAGGTTTACCTTGGTGTTTCGACTGATATGCTGTTGTAGGCGATGATGTTGTCATTGTTGACGACTTAGTTGTTGATCAGTATATTCAAGTTCTTTCTGAATTGCAGGTAAAGATTTCTTTAATGAAGTCTTGGCGTACTTGAATTGGAAAAAAAAGATAGCAAAAGCTACCCGACTTACTAGATCCTTTACATAAAAATAAGGGTAAGAATCAATTTTATCCATCTCTGAATGTACACCCAATGGATTATTTGATCCATATTGATGCAATGCGGCCAGATGAAGAAGACTGGCGCCTACTAAAAGAAAGGGGAACACCTAAGTGAATTCTGAAGCTTCCAATACTAATCACGATTAGAGAATTTTTAACGGGCCATGATAGGCTACATGCAAAACAAATGTAGGAAATTACCTTTTTTTGTGTTTGGTATAAAATAAAATGAAATGAAATGAATATAAAACCCATCCCTGGTGATATCGGTATTGGCATCGGCTAAGCAGAATGTATGTAAATGTTCCAAAAAAAAAGGGAACATTTTCATGCATACCACCTAATTCTCATGTATTTACATATCAATTACCTAAACTTCACTTTCTCACATTTATACCACTCAAATCTTTCATATCGCATGCAAATTACTATCATTTTAACTTGAATACATCTTTTCATATATAGATAAGTCAATTATATATGTAAAAATTGAGGTTTTAGATGTCAGATACATAAATATATAGGAATTAAGTGTTATGTATGTAAATCTTCCTAGCATTTAATACAATCATCGAGTTTTGATTTGATTTTTTTTATATATTTTTAATTTTCTAATGTTTTAAACAGATTGACAAAATTGTGGATGAGGCATTCGGACTGGTGGATCAGAAGAAAATATTACAGCCGGAGCAGCTCAAGAAAATGATGACTGATATTCTCGGCAGCCTAATGCTGCAGCTGGAGGGTAATCCTATCTCAATATCTTCCGATTCAGTAGTTCATGAGCCTCTTACTTCACCATCTACAGTCTTTTCTCCATCATCTTTATCTCTGCAGTCTGATATAGAATGATTAGAAAGGAATTAAAAACATTTACTTTGTCACATCAATGATATGATGATTACTATAGCATGCATAAGTTAATTTTAATATACAACGCTACTATTATTTTATTGTTTTCTACTATTTTTTGGGAGCTCTACATTTCGATTGCTTAATTTTTATGTATTTGCATATCTGACATCTATATTTGTATATTGTGGTGTCTTAATCACATTTAAACTTGTGCAGTATATTTCACTTTAGAGAGTTAATATTAGTTGTATTTTCTTATGTGATTTAAAGTTTTGAAATGCACTGACTTGTAACATAGGCTGGGTAATGAGCCGAATTTGAGTCGATTTGTGGTTCGTTATGTTCGATTTTGAGCCTGCTTGGCTCGAAATTGAAACTAGCTCTTTCCAGCTCAAAATCGAACTGTGTTGGCTCAAAATTGAGTCATTTGACTTCAATCCAGCTCGAAGTTGGCTCAATCTGGCTAGAAATCCAAATAACATTGCTCAAATTGAGTTATTTGAAACTGTTTCATCTTGAAATCAGCTCTTATCTTGTTATATTTGACTTTATTAGCATTACATATAATTTTAATAAATAAAAATACTTTGAGCCGATTCTTGTATGGCTTGAAATCAGCTAAAAAAATTTGATCCAAAATGTTGGCTAATAGCTCAGCTTGATTATTTCTATCCAATTTAAAATTAGAATGAATGATCGGGCGATTAATGATCTTTGAGCTAAATTTACAGTCCTACACAAAATACAGTGGTTGAGACCATAATATCGTGAGTTTGATCACACATGTTCCCCTTTGGGCTCCTCTTAACCAAAATAATTCTTTTTTTATGTTATGTAATTACATGTTAAAGTTTAAATGTTAGATATGTGAATACATAAAAATTGTGTGGCTTGTAATTAAATCTTCTGTATTTGAGTTTAAAATCTAAGTCTTGGAACAAGCATGGTCTGTATTAATACATTAATGCGTCAATGTGTATGCTTAATGCATGGGTATATGCAAAGCATAAGAACCCTACTTGAAACTATTGCAAACATGTTGTCCTGGTTGATTAAGCAATACGTAGAACTCGATCTTATTCATTTTCAATTTACTAGATGAATCGAGTTAATTTGAGCTTGACTTGAGCTTAACTCAAGTTTGACTCATTCATTTAGACACAAGTTTGAGCTCGAGCTAATATTAGCACGGCTCACAATGCTAACAATGAGCTCAAGATCTGGCTTGTAAGCTCTAGGTAGACGCGTGCGCTTGTCTTCCAAATGCAAGTTATTCTCTCCTCCCATACTATGGACCAGACCTCTCTTCCAAGGGTTGGTTCAAGTCTGAAGAGTTGCAAAGAATGTACATTGTCTTAGTGAAAAGTTGTACAATATGTACCTGGTATGTTTGTCAATTGGAAGACAACTTATATCCTACCCTAAACCCTTATATCTTTTATCTGGAATAAATAAAATCACATTTATTTTTGTCATATCCCCATTTATGTCACACTTATTCTATATTTATCATTGTTTTGTTGTGATTTTATTGTTATCGATCGGTCTGTAGTGCCTCTTTTAGAGATGTCATTCGGTTTGACCAAAGCTAGATTGGTAAAGGCGATCGTTCAACATATTTTAGGTTAGTCCGAGTTCCCCAAGTATTTTTGGGTCCTGAGGCATTAAATAGGAATTAGTTTATCTTTTATTGTATTGATAAAAAAATTGCAATAAACAACGACACTTCTCTTTGGACGTACTAGAAATAAGTTTGGAAAATAAAAAGCTTTTTAAGGAAAAAACTTCTTCAGATCATCTCCGCTCAAGGTCCGTGGGAGTTCCTTTCTTGCGTATGTCTTCAATCGATATGCCCCGGGCAAGATGCGCTGGTGGACAATATAAGGCCTGCTCCAAGTCTTGTCTAACTTACCGACCGCTTGTCTGTGAGTGCTGGATCGGCATTTGTTAAGACTGGACCTGCTGGGATGAATGCCTTCTCCCAAACATGTCTGCCAAAATTGTGGGTGATTGGTCTCTTAATCTCTTTCTGTCGGTGTGCCGATTTAGCTCTGGTTTCTTCCATGAGGTCGAGGGCTAGCATCACCGACTCAATGTTAGCATGTTATCACTCGATCAATACGTTTCCAACGAACAAGTCTTACGGAGCCTACGACTCATCTACCTAGTCGATTCGTCGCCTCAGGCCTATACCCCTATTTGCAAGGTCTTAGGCGGGTTTAATCGCTGCCTATGTAAGGCATTCGGTAAGACTTACCGCTCGGATGAATTAAGTCTTGCCCTTGGTGGATCTTGTCGCTATCAGGTGAAAGACCATCTTCTGAGCTTTGCCTGTCTCGAGTTTAGAGAAGTGGCATCACCTGTTTTGTGGTGACTTGTTAGTTGACTGTTCACCATTGGAAAAACTTTTTATTTTTGGCCGTTTGTTCCTCTATACGTACGCAGGTGTGTGTAGTTATTAGAAATGTAAATACATAAGAATTGTGCAGCATGTATGTAATTATCCGTAAAAATGATTAAATATTAATATATGATTATTATATCAAAACAACTAATAATAAAATTTAGCGTTAAAATAATAAAAAAATTGATAATTTCTTTCTGCCGCTGCTATCTTGTTGCATGGAATGCAAAAAGCAAATATTTCTAATCAAAGAAAAGGCTCAGTCAGCTCCTCTTCTTCTCCCCAGCTGTCATATTTGCTAAAAGGCCTGCCATTGCCGAAGCATGCACATCACTTTCACGAGTTAATATGAGATAGAGAGAGAAAGAAGAGATAGAGAGTGAATAAAAGAGAAGAGATTGGCTAGATATAGAGAGAAAGAGAGAGAAAGAGCATGCACAAGGGAAGAGAAGGGCGTTCAAGTCTTCTCTTCCCCACGTCACTCATTTGTTAAGAAATGGGAGGGATTGGACTGTCCTCTGCTACTCTTTTTCAGAGACTTACCTTCACATTTTTAATACATTTAAAAATAAAAAATTATTTTATTATATTTTTTAATTTTAATTTTTTTTTAGAATAAATCATATTTACTTTAGTAATAATTTAGTGATAGAAGAAAATATTATACACTGTTTAATGATATTATGATAGTATTATGCTGAATATCATCTTAATACCACCAAATTCTTACAAAACATCACTACATAAGTTTTCATAACATAAAATGATAAACTTTAGGATATGATAAAATTTATAATCCATAAAATAAACATATTTATAAAAATTTGAGATTATTTTAATAGAGAGAGAGAGAGAGAGAGAGAGAGAGAGGAGAGAGAGAGAGAAGGCGCAGCCATATCTTTTTTTGATATCTTTAGGCAATCTTTTGTGATCTGTGATGTGTAGAAGAGCTAGGAGATGATTACACTATAGAAAAGGGCTTGTTTGTGTACCCAACTCTACATGAAGAGGGTTCTATAAGAGGTATATCTTAGGGTTTATATTTTTATGTCTAGGGTTTGCATGAATGGATGGGGAGAGTAAAAATATATATAAATAAACAAATAGACTCATGATGGCGGTGTCAATATCAGGAAACATTTGGCACTATATGTAAAGTTTCACTTTGGGTTCTGTAACTCAGAACTCACATGTTCCAATGGCTAGAGATAGAAAGAGAGAGTAGTGAGAGATTGGCTAGAGAGATTGAATGTCCTTTACCTTTTCCTTTCAGTGGATAAAAATTCAGAAAATAAGGATTTGAATTTATATAAAATATAGGGATTTAAAGTCATAAATATGATTATGAATTTTTAGTTCTAAAAGGACTGAAATGAGGAGCGGCAGAATGAGAGGAGAACTCCATCTTGCATTCATTTGGTCAACAATTGACAACTTTTGATTTTTTTTTTACTTGATTTAATTTTTTTTTTAAATTTAGAAAGATTTACATTCAAACATCCCAATTTCTATGTATTTACATTTCTAACACCTAAACTCGGAACTACTTTTGCATACATACCACCCTACCTACCTATGCATAAAAGGTGTATTTCATATTTTAAAAGTTAAAATGATATGAAATATTTGAATTTTATATATATATAAAATAAAATTTTAGGTGTTATATGTGCAAATACATAAGAATTAGGTGGTACATATGTAATGTAAGGTGGTATTTTGTGTCCTATGGGTATATATTGATAGGAAAATGGCTGAAAAGATAATTAAAATGTTATTTTTTTTTTAATTCCTATGTTTTATAAATAAAGAGGCCTTAAACTTCGAGTGTTTTTTCTGTTCGGACTCCTGACGTAGTTCTACGTGCGGCGTAGGTTATTCTTAAGTTATTTTCAGGTTATTTCTGGGTTATTTTCAATAATACCGAAATAACCCAGAAATAACCCGCAGTTTTTATTTTTGGGGCATTTCTGGGTTATTTCGGTATTATTGAAAATAACCCAGAAATAATCTGAAAATAACTTAGAAATAATTTGGTCCGCATGTAGAGCTACGTCAGGAGTCCGCACAGAAATTTTTTTTTTAAACTTCTTTAATTATTTTGAAACTTTTTTATATATGTTAAATTTTTTTTATAAGTATATTTTTAAAACTTAGGGAAATTACAAACATACCGCTTAATTCCTATGTTTTACATATCTACCATCTAAACTTCAGTCTTTGCAAATTTATATCATCTTATTTATTAAAAAACTTAGGTGGTATAGATATTCACATAAATAAAATTTGATGGTATTTTTGTAAATAATCATATTTTTTCCACGCCGGTCTAGAGAGAGAGAGAGAGAGAGAGAGAGAGAGAGAGAGAGAGAGAGTCATGTGAACTGAAAGAGAGATCACTTTCTTGACTCCTGCAGACTGGAGATAAGTACATACGATTTAAAGCATCATTCTTTCATTTATTTATTTATTTTAATATCAAAATGATTTTTTATTTTTAGCACGCTTTGCTCTGTAAATTTGATCAGTAACCAAAATATTTATTAAAATAATAAAACCTACTCTACTTTCATGACATCACTGTTTTTAGAGGGGTTCCGACCATTTCTGATTACCGCATGCAGTTTAATTTGAGTGATTATAATGATTTATTTTATTATATCTACTTTAAAAAAAATTTATTTTTAATCATTTAAAATATCATTTTCATTGGCATTTAGAGAGAGAAATATATATGTTATGTATAATAAAATGGTATAAATATAAATATTGAAATGTAGGTCTTAGATATGTAAACTCACTGGAATTATGTGGCATTTTCCACCATGTTTATCCTTGCCCTTATCTAGGGGAAATTTTTTTTTTCCTTGTTACATATTTGTGTTTTATAGAGTGGTTAATCATGTGAAAAAAATGATGAATTATGTGCATAAATATAAAATAATGATTCTCATGTATGTCCCCAAGTAATTGTGATGTTTTTTTTTTATGATTTTGCATGTTTTATGAGCTGTCATATTTTGATCATATCGTATTAATTTTGTATGAGAATTTCTTATGGGATGATTTCATCCATAACAACATATAGTATGTTAGCAGTGTAACATCATGGCATGTTGAACACAACTTATGCTATCAATAATATAATTGATGGATTTATCTTAGCAAGCAATCTTCGTATCACTAACCAGGGGGAGCTGAAAGGATTTTAGAGAGTATTTAGTTTTTTTTTTCCTTCGCTTTCTTATTGATTCAATTGTGCATTAGAAGATCGAGAGTAGTTCATGTGGCACTAACTTGAAGCATGTATAGATTTCAGCGAGAGCCTAACCAAGCTTTTTTCTCAATAGTTCGTTCTGAGATTTGGATAGTTGGTGCTGATGATGAAATCAAATCTTGATATATTGCTCATATTCACAATACACTTCTTTGTTTGTATAACTTAACTCTAATAAACCTAGCTCTAATTGTTCGTACTCCACAAAGTAATGATTTTAATAATTATGCACATGGTTAAGAGAAATATGTGATAAAACTATCTTGATATGAATCCATCAAAAGTGTTCATGCTCAATAACTTCACTAAAAAATTTTTATAATTATCCTCATGGTTACCTACTTAACTATTGTTTGAATTAATTCAAACTTGGTGCTTGACACTTTAGTTAGAGGTTTGATGATTTTGTCCTTAGAGGCTATATGAGATTATGTTGAGAGATATTGATTGAAAGGAAATAATAAAAAGGATGCCTCTCGCCTAATAGAATTCAAATGAGGTGTAGAATGACGGTAATGGACATCAACAAAGGAACCCCTGAATAAGATCTTTGATAGGTAGGATAATTAAAAGTCGTGACAAAAACCCCTTAATAAAGACATCTAAGACATGAGCTAGAAAATATTAATGTAAGCACCAAAAAGTAATGATGCTCAACAAAGATGTCTAAGATCCAAAATGAAGTGTTAGATTAGGTGAATCCTAAGTTATTAGAATATTGGATTTGAAGACATATATAATTAAATTTCAAGTCATAAGATTTGAATACTTTTAGAGTGTCAGGCCCCGTAATGCCCATGAGTTCACATAAGCTAAAAGAGATCTATGTAAGAAAGGTGAAAGCAGAAAATGGATGCAATCATTAGTCCTGAGTTATATGTTCTACCTTTTGATCCCCTTCAACAGAGAGGATTGAGGATATGATCTAACAAAAAGAGAACACCGGGAGGGTTACGTGGGAGTCACGATGCAAGGTCTCTGGTGAGAGTCCTTTTTTTTCCTCTAGCCTCCCTCTCTCTTTTCTTTTTTTATAAACATCTACAAAAATATTAAAACATAAATTATGTTACAAAGAAATATTTTCATAGTGACTTGATAAAAAAAACACGACGTGTGTATTATGCAGCTCATACATAAGGATGTGACATATATCAATCATTGGCGTCAGCTGACTGATGCATTTTTATAATTACAAGGGCTATTAAGAGGTGAGCTTAGCTACTAAATTTGATTGCTCATTTCACCTGATAGATTGGTTAGACCAGTTTGGCGAGCTAGTTTGTCAAAACAATTCGAAGGGCCAGCTTGACAACTAGTGCAAGATGGCTTGCACATCAATGAGTTAGGTTGGTAAGTCACCCTAATGAGTTACTATGATAAAAGTCATATATTTTAGATAATTGAGCCAACCCAAAATCACTAGGCCAGTTGAGTGAAAATTTTGGCACATGAAGGCTGATTTTTGTATACACATAGTTCCCTGATTCTATTTTTCCTTCGACAGGTCACTATAAGAAGAATAAGAGAATGAAAAAGTCAAGTTTTTATATCGCGGCTTGCTAGTGTAAGTGGTAAGAAGCATTAACTCAGCAAGTTGTTGTCATTTCTCAGAAACCAAATAGTGGGATAACATAGACATATCTGACGTGATCTTGAACTATGCTTTGAACTGATTAATGTTCATAATGTAATCCATAATTGTTGAAACAGGGTGCCATTTTTCTTGGGTTTTGCGTTTTTTGTCTCTTAAAGACTGCAATTCTTCTAGAGGGAGTAATCTTTTTCCACTAATTTCAAACTTATAATATCCTTCTTATGGGGAGCCTTATCTATTCTACAAGGAGTAGTCTTCTTAGCATATAAGCATAAACAAGACTTCTCCTCACCTATGAGTTGTGGCTCTCTCCCTGAGAGTGGACATGAGCTAATGAGCTTTATAATTCCCACTTTTTGACCAACATGGATGTTCAAGGAATACATTTTATAGTAATGATGAAAGTAAGTGGATTTTGAATAATTTCCTACATCAATAGGTCTAATGGAGTTAAGTGGACTTTGAAAACTTCCTTGTATCAATATAACTACTGATGTTCGCTCTTTCTGTTACGATCTTCATTTGTAGAAGAATATCTGTCTTATGATTTAAAATTAGAAGATGATGTGATCCTTAGACCCCCATGCTAACAGTGTTATCCTGTCAATGAGAAGACATAATAAATAAACTCTTAAAATCTCTACTTCCAATAGCTATAGGGTCTTATTAAAAAGTAACTATCTATTAGAGGTATAAGGCATTATGTAGAGGTTGGAGACCCGTCGTACAAGCAAATTTTTTCTTTCTCCTTTGATTTAAGTGCATTTTCCTTCAATATCCTAGAATGAAGGTGAAGGTTTACGGAGATACACTGTGGGAGAACACCCTCTATAAAAGGAAGGAGATCGTGTTTGGTGAAGAGGAAGTGCAAAAGATAAGTAGATCATTTGTGCAGAAATAATTAAGGAAAGGGCTCCTTCAGGATCCCTTTTGAAAGGTTACTAGTATGATGATCTGTCTTAAACGAAGCAAGAGAAGTTTCTCTAATCTCAATAAAGGTAGCACCCCCACCATGAACTGGTTCACTGAGGGGGCATCCACATTGATCTAAATGACCTCTCTAAAGCACAAACTTTTAAAATATACAACGTCCTAAAGTAAAATAGTGGAAGGGTGCTTCCTGAACTCAGCCTAGGCAATAATTATGCTATATATTTTCTGCTTTCCACATAAGTAATAAGATTTAAGATATTTGTTAATCTTAATATGATTTCCTCATGATATTTTTCAATTCAGATGCATTAGTTGATCATAGAGCCAGTTTGGTGAACTCTTCCATGGGTTTAAAAGAATAATGATGACTGCTGTGAAGAATGAGTGCAGAAGTAGAAGTCATAGAAACATTCCCATGTTGACTTATCTTTGATTGGCAACCTGACTTTTACTGATAAGAATGATCCATCATTTATGGCTAAACAATATTTTCTACTTCGAAAGATTCAAAGTGAGAAAAAGGAATGACATATTGGACATGAAATGTTGATGACATATCCTTACAGGTATTGGTCGTGGCTTGTAGCTTTTCAGCTCTTGGGGAAGCATTAATGTCTATTGACATAAGGTATGTATTTGTTGACCCAACTATGGACCATTCAAATAAACAAAGAATGGATTACGAGAATTTCATGGTGACTTGGGAGAATGGTTGACCAATGTAAAGAAGGCCACCAAAATGCTAGATAGTGCATTGTTAACTTTAAGGCTAGAGAAATAATTTTTGAATTGAATTTTAAGTAACATATTATCGAGGTAGAAGCAATGTTGAAGGTGAAGATTGATGTAAGATCCAAGAAGCGATCAAGCTTTAAGCCAAATTAGAGGAAAATTTAGACTTTCAAAGAGACTGAATTTTTTTTTGGAAGAGTTAGAGGCCATGCTTGTTTATCACTAGCCACAACTTGAGCTAAACCAATCAGCTTAGCTCGTGCCCGAGGGTGGCTAGTTTTGCAATGTCTCCTTCATTCTGATAACATTAGTTTGAATGATGTGATGCAATAGAATCTTCATTTTTTTGTTTAATTTTTTTATCTTTGTTCTTGTCATTATGTACTAATTTATATGAAATAAAGATTATCAATTGATTTTTTTCTCTCTAGCTCATTTTAATTTCTTTTTCTATGTCTCTTATTGCTTAGCCACTAGGCATTTTGTTATATATTTGACTTTTTTTTAGAAATGTCCGTACATTTTACCCTTTCATTATCGTTTCTCACATTTAAAACAAAAATGTATAAGCAGTTAAAGTCTATCCTTCTTATTTGTTGCGAAAGTATATCAAAAAGGATATTCATGTATAAGTGTTCTTTTGATGGAGATGAATATTTGTTTCATTTGTTTTCATTTGCATTTGTTGAGAGGGTAATACTTTTATCTTTTTATGATCATGTGTTATAGTAGTATCCTCTCTTTATCGATGATGGTTACATGCATGGAGAAGAATATTGTGATGTTTTTGTAGGCCATGTTCTTGAAGGGGTCCCTAATGGATAATGAGGTGACTGAGGCATAATCAACTTACAATTCTTATAATGTCGTGATTCCATTACCAATCAAGGAGAACAAAATTTCTGACGGTTTTTATAAGTGTGAGTTTTATTGATTTGAGGACTAATGTTGCTGGCCATTTTGCATTTTTATGGGCTGGTGTTAAAATAAGCCCTAACTCATTGTTGAGCAAACTGAAGATTTTGCCCATTCACAACAGTTGTATTGCTCGATGAATCAAATGCTCACCTCTAGTTAGATTGGTTTGGCAAACTAGTTCACCGAGCTAGTTCAGCAAGTTAGCTTGGCAGCTAGTGCAAGAAAGCTGACATATTGGCAAGTTAGACTTGACTTTTGCATTCTTATTGTTATGAGAACTGACGAGGCCCGCTAAATTGGTTACTTAAATAAAAGTAGTATCTTCTGGATAATTGGGCTGACTTGGACCCACGAGGCATGTTAAATACGAACTTTGACACATAAATGTTGAATTATTATATGCACAATAAGATAGAAATTACTTTAAAAAAAAGACTTAGATCCATATCTCATATTTTGGGAAAAATATTACATCAGGACTCCTAATGCATTCAGAGTCCAATGGTGGGGCGACCAATGTCAAGTGGGCTCCACTATTTTTGACATTGGCTAATATCAGTGTATTACGATGAGACCCACTTGACATATGTCGTCTCACCATTGGACTCCGAACGCAAGGTGCATTAGGAGTCCTTATGTAATATTTTCTCCATATTTTGACTATCAAATAAGCTCAAATTATATGAAACTGATTATATCATACACAAACAATGCGCATTTCAAACACTTTTTTTTTTTGAAATAACACAATTTATAAAATATTTATGTTTGATTGTATTTATTTTTTACATAATTAATATTCTAAATAAGCCCACTTAAAAAAAATAAAGTAAAATCAAAATTTACTGCAATATTTAAGAAAAAACGAAGACAAATACAAATTAAAAAATAAAAATAAAAAAAAACAGCTATTATTCATAATAAAAAACTGCATAAATAATTAAAAAGTGCCAATTATTAACAAAGCACACATAAAATGAAAATATTATGATTTTCATCATAAAATAATCTTAATAAAGTCCGATAATAGATGCATCAATTAATTCCTTTATATTTATATTTATAAACAATAAAAAAAATGAAATATATTTTATTATATATAGATAATTTTGTAAATTAAAATTAAAATATAAAGAATTGAAGACAAAAATATTGAACAGTATGTATGTAAAAAAATAAAAAATAAATATTAAAAAAAAAAATAAAATAGGCGAGAGAGATTCCTAGATAATGAGTTTCCTACTATCCTATAGAAATCCGTAGAGGCGGCAGGCAGGCGGGTATTAGACCCAGCGATGGAGAGAGTTAGAGAGAGAGAGAGAAGGGGAGAGAGAGAGAGAGAGGGGGAGAGAGAGAGGGAGGGAGATAGAGAGGGAGAGAGAGGGAGAGAGAGAGGGAGAGGGAGTCT
>NEWO01000750.1:176164-199126 GCA_003013225.1 Phalaenopsis aphrodite | reverse complement strand
ATATATATATATATATATATATATATATATATATATATATATATATATATATATATATATATATATATATATATATATATATATGTTGAATCCTAAAGTGTGTTTTTAGATAAAACATGCCTCGAGAGTTAGGAGAAAGAGAGTGAGAGGTAGTTAATGCATTGAATTAATACAATATTCATGTTGTCATTTAATTGTAGTACAATGGGTATTAGCAGATTGATGCATTTTAGTTCGATTAGCCAGGATGACTGAATGTGTAGCGATTACTCCTGCCGAGGGAAAGCTGGTTAATCGACTAGTTGTGATGGAGCACCCTTGAAAAAGTTTAGGTAGCTGGGACCGTAAGAGCGGTCCATCGATTGAATCTCTCAATAGCATGAGTCGGCCAACCCAATAGAGCGGTCCGTTGTCGAACGAGTGGTTCAAACAATTCTTCTTCGATCTGTCACTTCGATTGCATGTCCGTCGTTCTCAGCCGTCTGATTGCTTTGAGATTCATGTTAGCAGTTTTGGTGTGTATGATCCCAATTTTATATGACAATACGATGTATGTCGTCATATTCTTAATTCTTTCTTACTTATAGTTCTTACTTTGCAACGGTACCAAAAATTTGATCCTAAGCAACGACTAAGCATAAACTTGACTTTGAAGCAAATAAGAATGCACTTATTATATTTAAATTATGAGATACTACACAAGTATACATATCGTTATCAAATAACATAAGACATTTTGATTAAACTCCAAATATCGAACCCACAGGAAAAATAAAATGCAATATGCAATTAAATCAGAAGAAATTAGATAACAAATTATACTTTACAAAATATTCTTACTCAAATTATAGATGCGGTAATAGGAATGAACGTTTAAATTTTTTTTTTTTGTAATTTTTGATAATTGAAAGTAAAGTAAACAACTAATTAAAATTAACTAGATATTTGTAAAATGAATGCAATATAAATAAAATATCTTTTCACTTATCATGAATCAGTAATAAGTATAGGAATTATGTTATGGAAATATCCAAATTGTGTTGTGCAAAATAGAAGCAATATTATTCTTTATCCTTACTAGATATGTTATAAAGAATATTAGCTAATTTAAGGTTTGAGTACTCTTGAAGATGGGTGATACACCAAAAATGTATAGTATTTTTATATACATTTTTATACCTATTTTTGAGATATTACGCCTCAATAAAAGATATTTTTGTAATTTTCTTTTAGGTACAATCAAATTGATGAAAAATACTAGAAGGAGTGAAAAATGATTAAATTTGGAGAAAAAACGATGAATGTGCAAAAATGAAGTAGGGCTCCTAAGCGCCCAACACTAACGTCTATGCGTCAGAGAGTCACGCCTAAGTGTTAGGTACCCCGCGCTTAAGCACCAAAAGTAGTTATTTGATGATTCATTAAATTTAAACGAATTTATGAAGAGGGGTCTGAGGCAACCATTGGTAAAAACGTGGGAAATAGCCCATGGACACGAAAATTCATTCAATTGGCTTTTGAAAGGAGGAACTTCTTGAAGATTCATTGAATGGAGACACATTTTGAAGGACACCAAGACACCTTTTGGATTTTTATTAAATAAGACTTGTATCATCAAAGAAGAGAGGTCGACCATTAGACAACCATAACCACCATTCATCCAAGTAACAACCGGCGGCGGCCACTTTCTTTTTATTTTGAGTGTTAGTTTGTATTGTGAGTGAAGAAAGATAATTAAAAGGAACTTTAAGACATTTGGTGGAGAGGATTTGAGATAAGTGTTTATCTTTATGACTACACTTGGTTTTAATTTAGATTTCTGTTTGTGTGCATGGTTTCTACCTTTAAACTCATGTGTGGTTGTATTTTCACCATGGATTCTGAGTAAATTTCTTTATCTTTTTCTTTAAAATGATAAGTGATTAAGTATTTAAAGGAAGTTGTGTGAAGCGTTAGACTTCAATGTTGGAAGAAGTTGTGATGATTTGAAACCTTGCACTTCATTTACTTCTTGATTTAACTAATTAAGATGTTAATACCAATTGTGAGAACATGAAAGATCTGAGATGATATTGTCTCGGTCAATGAATGGACAAAATCACATTTTGATTTCATGAATGAGAATGTAGTTCAAGAGATTGAGTGCAAAATAAATGGAGAAATATACTTTTCAAGGGTGTAGAATTAGAGGAATTTAGAGTAACATGCTAAAACCCCCAATTTAATTTATAGTTTTAAGTTTTGATACAAGATGTTAGCCTTCAAGTGAAGGGAGAAGAGGGAACTCTAGAGTGAGAGCTAATATCTTCTTTACATAACCGGTCTTCAAGACTATTCAAACTATTAATTAGCCTATGTTCTTTATAGCATCTCTAGTAATGGTAAAAAATATTATTGCTCCTATTTAACACAACACATTTAACATACTTCCACAACAGAATTTATATACTTACTACTAATTCAAGATAAGGAAAAAGATATTTATTTATATTGTCTTCATCTTGCAAATATTTAGTTAAGTTAATTAGTTGCTTACTTTACTTTAATAAATCAAAAATTACAAAAAGAATCAAATTTTCATTCCTATTATAGTATCTTAAATTTAAGTAAGAATATTTTGCTAAGTAGATTTTTGTCATCTAAACTTTCTAGCTTTTTAAATTGCATATTGCAGTCTTCCCTGTGGGTTCGATATTCGGGGATTAATCAAAAAGTCCTATATTACTTGATAATGATACATATACTTTTGTAATATTCCATATTTAAATATTATAACTGTATTCTTCTTTACTTCATAGTTAAAAATTTACCTAGCTTTTTGCTTTGGATCAAGTTGTGGTTTTGTTGCAAAGTAGGAATCACTATTAGGGAAATTAAACATATAATCACATACATCACATTTTACATCCATACCGAAGAATCGACTCTAAGTTTTTGGCGTCTTTATATGGGAAGCAAAATTTAGAAAATTTTAAAAAAAGTACTTCGAAAGCTAAAATTTCTATTTTTACAAAATCTTTTTTATACTTTAAGATTTATTAAGGAATATTGTAGTGTTGTTTTTATATTAAGTTCTGTTTCTGTGATTTTATTTTTATATGTTTTATGATAATATATGCGTAGTTTAGGTTCCACAAGACTTGTGTTTTACGATTCTGAATTAGAAAGAGTTATAAGAAAAATTTAAAAATTTAAAATTACAAAAAAATTTCAAGAAATGACAAATCAAAATAATCAAAATACTGAAGAGTTTAGATCTTTAAGAGATTATGCAAACCCTACGGTGGATGAACTTTATTGTAGTACTCAAAATTTTGCTGTACTGGCTAATTTATTTGAGCTTAAATCTGCTATTTTCCAAATGGTATCAAATAACCAGTTTGGGCGAGCACCAACTGAAGATCAAATTTACATCTTGCCAATTTTCTAGAATTGTGTGTTACACTTAAATATGATAGTGTATCAAATAATGTTATATGACTTAGTTTATTTTCTTTCTCACTGAGGGATAAAACTAAGATATGGTTACATTTGTTATCATGTGGATCTATCAGAACTTGGAATGATTTAGTGCATAAATTCCTTGCTAAATACTTTCCACCATCAAAAGCTACGAACTTAGTAATAATATTACATCTTTTGCCAGTTTGAATGAGCATCTATTTAGGAATCATGGAAACGATTTAAAGAACTCTTAAGAAAGTGTCCACACCATGCTATACCAGATTGGTTAATAATTCAAACATTTTTTAATGGATTAGGTGGATCTCTTAGATTTATTATCGATGCCGCCGTTAGTGGTTCTTGATGTTAAAACCTTTTAATGATGCTTATGCTTTAATTGAAGAGATGACTACAAATAATTTTCAATAGCCTTCTGAAAGGGCAAATCTTAAGAAAGTAGCAAATGTTCATGAAACTTATGCTTTTATCATGTTAGCAAATCAAGTTGCTATAATTTCAAGAAAGTTAGACCAATTTGGAATGAATAATAAATAGAATAACCCATATTCAAATTATTATAACCCATGTTAGAAGAACCATCCCAAATTTAACTAGAATAATACTTCGGGTGGTAATAATCAACAATGGGGGAACACTCAAGTAAACTCATTGGAAAACTGGAACAACCAATGAAATATTAATTATAGACCTATTTATCCTTCAGGTTTTAACAGTAATCTAAAATTTAAGGAGAATAAGTTGTCTATAGAAGAAGTGGTGTAACAAATGAGAAATCAATTACAAAGTCAAGGAGCTACAATTAGAAATATTGAGAATCAGTTGGGACAAATAGAAAATTCATTAAGTAATAGATCCCAAGGAACACTTCCTAGTAATATAGAAGTAAATCTAAAAGACCAGAATAAAAAGCAAGTAAAAGCAGCTCAACTTAGAAGTGGAAGAGAATTTGAAGGTAGATTTCAAAAAGAAACTGAAGTAGAGAGATAATAGATTGAATAACCAAAAAAGGACGCTCTAAAAGGTTTAGAGAGACTTATTTCTCCACTTAAAGTTGACTTAGAAAAACCACCACCTCCATTTCCTTAGAGGCTCCGATAACAAAAGTTGGATAAGCAATCTTCAAAATTTTTGGAAATTTTTAAGAAGCTTATAATTAATATTCCATTTGTTGAAGCTCTAGAACAAATGCTAATCTATGTGAATTTTATGAAGGATATTTTTAACAGGAAAAGGAAGTTCAAAGATAATGAGACTGTTGCATTTAGTGAGAAGTGCAGTGCCATAATTCAGAAAGGCTTCCTAAAAAGCTGAAAGATTCTTGTTGGTTTTCCATTTCCTTGTTTATTGGGGGTTGGTTTTTTTGGGAAAGTTTTTTTTGTTTTGGTTGCAGGCTTCACCTTTTTGTCTTTTTCATTTTTTAAAGGTTTGGGTTTGGGGGAATTACCTTTTCTTCTTTTAGTTTTCCATTTGGCCATTTTTTCATTACCTTTTCTTAAGGGGTTTTTGGAGGTTTTCTTGTTGATGTTGGTTAATTTTTTTTTTCTTTTTATTTTCTTTTTCTTGGTTTTGGGGAAGATAAGGAGATACCTATAATTTTGGGGAGAACTTTCCTAGCCATAGGAAGAGCAATGATAAATGTGCAGAAATGAGAATTAATAATGCACGTCAATGATCAAACAATTACATTTAAGATTTTCAAATCAATGAAATACCTTGGAAAAGTTAAGATGATGAATGCTATAGAATGGATGTTATAAGATATTTAAGTGAATGCCATTTCAAAGCAACTTATGAAGAGAAATATGAAATGAAAGTGTTGGAACATGAGTAAGAAGAGGATTTAGATCAATATGAAGATTTATATAAGGAAGATTCAAATTATGTTTGAGAAAGTTTTGAAGTTTTTGAAAATGACAGAAAAAGATACATCTTTATGTCCATCAATTGAAAAAACTCATGAGCTTGAGTTGAAGTTACTTCTTGAGCATTTGAATTATGTCTTTTTAGGTGGTTCCTCTACATTACCTATTATAATTTCCTTAAAATTAATTACAGAAAAAGAAGAGAGTTTGATGAAAACTTTAAAGAGTTACAAGAAAGCCTTTGGATGGACATTTGCTGATATAAAATGAATCTGTCCTTCAATTTATATGCATAGAATTCATATGGAAGAGAGCTGCAAACTCAGGGCTGATCCTCAAAGGAGATTGAATCCTATTTTGAAAGAAGTTGTTGAGTAAAAAATTTTGAAGTGGTTAGATGCTGGAATTAGCTACCCTATTTCAGATTGTGCATGAGCTAGACTGATTCACTGTGTTCCTAAGAAAAAAAGAGTAACTATGACTTTAAATGAACATGACAAGTTAATACAAATAAGACAAGTCATAGGATGACAAATATGCATTGATTATAGAAATTTAAGTCTCGCCACTAGGAAAGATTATTTTCCACCACCCCTTCTAGATCAAATGTTGGATAGACTAACTGGGCATAAATACTTTTATTTTCTGGATGCATATACTGGTTATCACAAGATATAAATTGCTCATGAGGATCAAGAGAAAACAATTTTTACTAGTCCTTATGGTACATTTGCTTTTAAAATAATGCTCTTTGGTTTATGTAATGCATCTGCTATTTTCGAAGATGTATGATGACTATTTTTTGTTATTTAAATGAAAAAAGGATTGAAGTTTTTATGAATGATTTTTCAGTGTTTGGAACTTCATTTGAATCTTGTTAAGAACATTTAACAAAAGTTCTTGAGCATTGTGAAGAAACAAATTTAGTCCTTAATTGGGAAAAATGTCAATTTATGGTAGCAGGAGGAATAATTTTGGACATCAAATTTCAAAAAATGATACGAAAGTAGACCCTGAAAAAATTCAAGTGATCGCTAATTTACCTCACCCAATAAGTGTGAAAGAAATTAGGAGTTTTTGAGGACATGTTGGATTCTACAAGCAATATATTAAAGACTTATAAAAAATTGCTAAGCCTATATGTCATTTACTTGAAGAAGATGCAATTTTTACTTTTGATAAAGAGTGTCTAAAATCTTTTGAATTATTAAAAGAAAAATTAGTCACTACACCAATTATTATTTTACCCAATTGGGGAAACCTTTTTGAATAAATGTGTGATGTTAGTGATTATGCTATTAGAGCTGTTTTAGGATAAAAACATGATAAGAATTTCAAGGTTATCTACTATGCTAGTAGAACTCTTAATGAAGCTCAAACTAATTATACCACAGCCGAGAGAGAGTTATTAGCAGTAGTATTTTCTTTTGATAAATTTAGATCATACTTAATTGGAATTAAATATATTGTGCATACAAATCATTCCATTATTAATTATTTAATGAAAAAGAAGGGTGCACAACCAAGAATTATAAGATGGATTCTTCATTTGCAAGAATTTCACTTTGAGATAGTAGATAGAAAGCGAGCTGAGAATCAAATTGCTGATCATGTGTCCATGCATGAATTAGAAAAAATACTCAATTTTGAAAAGGAAATTGTTGAACATTTTCTAGATGAAAAATTGTTCAATGTTAATGAGTGGCATATTCTTTGGTATGCAGACATTGTGAACTTCATTGTTAGTGATATTATACCCTATGGAACGACGTACCAACAAAAGATGAAATTTTTATCTGAAGCTAAGACTTTTTTTTGGGATAACCCGTTTTTATATAACAAGAAAAGGATTTTATTATTCAAAGTAGTGTGCCTTTAAAAAAAAACTTATGAAATTATCCAAAAATGTAATAATTTTGATTTTGGGGGACATTTTGGTGTTGATAAAACATCATACAAAATTTTACAATATGGATTTTATTGGCATACATTCTTTAGAGATGTTAGAACTTATATCAAAATTTGTGATTAATGTCAACGAGTAAGAAATATTTCTTGGAGAAATGAGATGCCCCTCAATTATGTGTTAGAAGTTGAGATATTTGATGTTTGGGGATTAGATTTCATGGTGTCATTTATATCATCTTTCAGAAATTTATATATATTGTTAGCAGTAGACTATGTATCTAAATGGGTAGAAGCTGTTGCTTTACCTCAATGTGATGCTCAAAGAGTAGCAAAGTTTTTAGGAACTAACATATTTTGTAGATTTGGGATGCCGAGAGTAATCATAACTGACGGGGAAGACATTTTAGAAATGTAATAATGTAGAAGTTATCAAAGAAATATTATATTAACCATAGAATTGCTACTGCTTATCATCATCAGACAAGTGGCTTGACTGAATTATCCAATCGTGAAATTAAAAGAATATTGAAAAAAATTGTAAATCCATCCAAAATGGATTGGTCGTTCAAATTTTTCTATGCTTTGTGGGCTTATATGACTGCATATAAAACTCCTATAAGAATGTTCCCATACAGGCTAATATTTGAGAAAGTGTGTCACTTACTAGTTGAACTTGAGCATAAAACATATTGGACTATTAAAGAATTTAATTACAGTTTAAAGGATGCTGGTGAGAAAAGGTTGCTTCAATTGAATGAGCATGAAGAGATAAGGAATGAATCTTTTGAAAGTGCTAAGATTTATAAAGAAAAGATGAAGATGTGACATGATCAGAAGATTCTTACTAAATATTTTCAGCCAAAGCAACAAGTTTTGCTTGATAATGTAAGGTTAAAATAGATTATTTCCAGGCAAACTTAAGTCCAGGTGGATGGGCCCATTTGTTGTTATGAATGTTTATCCCTATGGAGCTGTGGATATCAAAGATCCTAGAATTGATAAAATATTTAAAGTGAATGGTCAAAGGCTGAAATCCTATTTTTTAGGAGGCCAATTAAAATTAAATGATTTTATGATGTTGGGTCAACCAGAATAAGCACTTGTTACATTGGGCTGACGACGTTAAACTAAGCGCTTTGTGAGAGGCAACCCATAGTTATCTGTGTGTCTATTTATTATTATTATGTTGTTGTGTGCGATTTAGAAAATTTTGGTAGCATTTTGAATGTATAATGATTTAGTGATTATTCTAAGACCTTAAAAGATGACTTAGACATTTTAGAACGTGTATTTGAATGTTTAGTTAACCTGTGCTAAATTGAGCACTGAGGCTTAAGCGCCAATATCTGGCGGTTAAGCGCGACAGTTAAAAGACATGTGCGAATTTCAATTTTTAGAAGTTTTAACTAAGATTTGGTTGGCTCTAACTTGGGAGACAGTTCTAAGATGTGCCTAGGAGTTTTTAAGAAGAGTTTAGAGTCTATAAATAGAAGGGTATGAGGAGAGGTCTCACCACACTTCCATTTAACCCTAAATTTTAAGTGAAAAAGAGAGAGTTTTAGAAAAATGTCATCTTGGGAGAATGATTTAAAGAAGGAGGAATTAATGAGAAAGAAGTTTATTAATTAGAGTGTGCAAGAGTTATATAACGGTTTCCTCGCCGTTAGTATCGAAGGGATAGCAGAGAAAATCACTAAATTTGAAGCTGACGTGACTTTAATTGAGGTAAAAGTGGCATGGAAACTTGAAATGCAGTTTAACCATACTAGTTTTATAGAAGAAGTGGATAAGGCTATGTATTTAAAGAACAAGTGGATTGAAAAAGATTCAACCAGAGTTATTAACCATCGTTCGTTCTTTCATATTTACATTCCAAATGCTAAAGGAGAGACTAATGAAAGGCCAGGATTCGTTCCACCAACTGGGGACTGTAATTAAGTTCGTTGTTTGATGTTTATGTATTTAGTGTTTGTTTTTAATGTTAAGTGTATTAATATGTTTTTAATGTTAAAATTGTCTAGTGATTGTGTTTAGGAATTTTCTCATCCGAGACTATTTGGATTGAGACTTTATGTATTAAAAATATTTGTAATCATTTGTGAATGAATATAAGTGTTTTTTGTGTGAAATTTTGTGTTGTTTTTCAATGAATTGAATTAGTTAAGATTGGTGAATCTTGAGTAAGAGGAGAGATGAAAGGGAAGAAAACGGTTATTAGAGAATTATGAGAACATGTAGGGTTGGTTGACTTAGGCTAGAAGTGCATTTATCTTAAATAAAAAAAATCAAAATTCATGCACTAGAGCCTAAGCACCAGACCTCGTGCTTAAGCGCTGCCTAAACCGAGAGACGGGTGCCTAAGAGTCGAACCATTCACTTTTAAGCACTGGTTCACAAAAACTGGTTCACGACGGTTTTAAATGATAAATCGATCCGAAAAAGCCGTTATCACACCTTATCTTCACCTTCAACCTCAGATTTTTGCGATTTTGGAGCTAGGGATTACCATATTTTGAAGATTTCTTAGTGGTTTGAAGTAAAAATTACTGGATTTGATATCTTTGAGGTAAAAGCTCCACTTCTATGTAAAATTTTTTTGATTTTCACGATGTATTTTGAGCACTTTCATGAGCTACCCAAAAATCACTATTCATGGTGAAAATTTGAGAAAAAGCAATGGAAAATACATGGATTTGATAGTTTAAGCTTTTAGGAGTTAAGTTTAATGATTTAGAATTGAATTTGAAATTCATTGTAAATTTTATATAATTTTTTAGAAATGGCACCAAGAATGAAGAGGAGCAAAGGAAAGGGTCAATTCAATTCAAGCAAGTTTGTCAGTTCAAAGTTCAAGATTGATGCAGTGATGCACTGCAATTGAGAAAGTTGATTCTTGAGCAGTGTTTTAAAAGTCTAGGAAGAGTTGTTGAAGATTTGATTGTTCACCGATAGTGGGAGTGGTTCTATTGTTTTTCTGCTATTGCAATAATTTTTGTTGTGCGGGAATTCTATGTGAGTCTTCCCGAAGCTGAAGGAGTCATGGTGAGGAGAAAGACAAAGCCTTTTTCACCTGAGGTAATAAATTAATTTTATCATTTTCTCCCAAGCACTTTCTATTTCTATTTGAATTATAGTCCTATTGAGGTGGAGCTAGACGAGATCATTTCATATTTGACTGGTAGAAGAGAACTTCAGAAAATTACAAATGAAAGGAGAGTTAACTTTTCTACTTTGAAGTTGGATGCTACTGCAAAGACATGACATTATTTTATTTCTGCTCGTCAGCTGCCTACGAATCATCTTAGTGAAGTGACCCATGATCGAGCAACTTTGAACTATTGCATCCAGCAATTCAAGCGCATCGACATTGGAGCTTTGATTCATAATGTTATTACCAGCTCTACCGTCGCTGCTACTATTGCAGGTTTAGGATTTGTATCCTTGATCTTTTCTTTATGCGAGTAGGCTGGAGTTTGATTTGACACTTGGAGGAGATCTTGCGGCCTCTTAAGCCCATTACCAGTTTGAATGTGAAATCTTATTCACATCATTCCATTTTTTGCTGGAGAGGAGGATTGTCTAGTAGTTCTGCTGCTTCAACATCGAGAGCTTCTACTTCACGTGCTTCTACATCTCAGAGTTAGACTTCTAGATCTGATTCTCAGTCACAGTTATTACAGAAGATTTTGGACAATGTTAACTAAACTTCAAATAATGTATTAAATTTAGAAAATTTTGTAGAGCATATGGATGAATACATGAAGAGACATAGTGATTATGAGGGTGAATATATCTTAGCTATGAAAAACCTCATGAGAGGTAATCAGGATGTTATATTTCCTCAATACCCGAGATATCCACCATATGAGTCTGCAGCTACTTGACATAATGATAAGAGTGATGCAGAGGATAAGGATGATTAGCTTGGATCTATAATTTTGTTTGATTTTTAGTTTATGTGTTATTGTGAACTGCTGATGGTGCAGTTATTATGTACTTTTTATTGTATTCAGTTGCTATTGTTGAGACTGTTAGTTTTTGTTGTGCTTTGTTTAGTAGACACCGTTGTGATGTATTTACATTTTTGTGAGTAGTTATTATGTTTGGTGGTAGTAATTGTGCTAAATGTGTTGTTTATTGTAGTAGTTAGTTTGTGCTGAACTTAATTCTGGATCCTAGGAAGGTTTAGAATATAGCTAACTTTACTTAAAAGCTGCATGTTTAAAATTTTCAATTTACTACTAAATAATTTTGTTTATGTTGCAGTCATGTATATTTGTTAGTGTGTTTGTTTGCTTTTATGTTATACTCTACTGCATAGAAGTCTAATGAATCTCTACATGTTACATAAATTAAAATTTGATCAATTTAATTTTTACTCATATTTTTAATTTTTGTAATTGCATATTTAGGTTGTAAAAATTCTTGCAAGCATGTTATTTCTAGTTTTCATTCCTGCCAATAATTATATATGATGCTAAAATGTTTTATTTCTATTAAAAATTCAATTTTTGGGGCTGGGGGGGAATGAAAAATTTTCTAAAAAGTAGAAATTTATTTGTTCTTAAATATATTTTAAATAAAATTGATTTTGATTTGAAGAAAATGATCATGTATATGAAGTTATATTAGGGAAGTAAAATTTTGAATATAGAAATGAGTAAGAGAATTTAGTTAAAATTTGTAGTAATGAAGAAAAACTTAAAAGTTAAAAACTTTTAGTGTGGAAAATGCTAAGTATAGTGTAACTATCTTTAGTAAGAAAATTGTATTTTTTACAAAAAATTAGAAAATTTAGATTTTTATTTTCGAAACTTACATTTTTGTAATTGAAAGTAATTTTCAAAATTATTATTATGCTTTTAAGAAAAGGAAATATATCAACTCTTTGCTTTAGGAAAGGAAGAGTGAAATTCAAAATCATTAAAGGCCTTTCCAGATATAGTAATCCTTGCCTGAAAAAGAAAAAAACAAGAAAAAGAAAAAGAAAAAAAAGGAAAAAAGAAAAATGAAGAAGAAAAAGAAAAGAAAAGTTGAAAAAGGGAGAGAAGCTTGAGGATTAGTGCTTAATTAAAAATTAGTTCCACATTTGATCTTTTTAAAGTATAAAACTTGAGAAACTCTTAAGCTTAAGGATACAACATAGTAAGTAAAATTATGCTTAATAAAAATTTTTAAGTGGAGAAGATAAAATGCCTAAACTCTATATTTGGAGAATCTACAATATTTCTGAACCAGATAGAGCACATATTGTCATATTTCTTAACATTAAAAATTTCTAAAATCTAAGTTAGTCTTATTTACTAATATTTTTTTCTCATCCAAATTTTAATAACTCCTAAAGAAACTCATATACATCATGAAATTTTTTAATTTTAAAGGATTGAAAGGTCACTTGAGGACAAGTAACATTTTAAGTTTGGGGGATTTTGAAACACCTAACATAAAGAATATTTTTATACACATTTTTAAACCTATTTTTCAGATATTGCGCTTTAATGAAAGGTATTTGCGTGTTTTTCTTTTAGATACAATCAAATGGATGAAAAATGATAAAAGGATTAAATAAAGGGTCAAATTTGTAGCAAAAATGATGAAGGTGCAAAAATAAACTAGGGCGCCTAAGAGCTCAACACTAGTGCCTATGCGCCAGAGAGTCGTGCCTAAGCGCCAGGTACCCCGGGCTTAAATGCCAGAAGTGGTTATTTGATGATTCATTGAATTTAGACAAATTTTTAAGAGATGTTTGATGCAATCCTTGGTAAAAATGTGGGAAATAACCGATGGACACTAAAATTCATTCAATTAGTTTTTGAAATGAGGAACTTCTAAAAGATTCATTGAATGGAGACACATTTTGAAAAGACACCAAGGCATCTTTTGGATTTTTATTAGAAAAGACCTGGATCATCAAAGAAGAGAGGTCAGCCATTAAACATCCACTTCCACCATTCATCCAAGTAACCGCCGCCGCCACCGCCCATCGCTGCCACCGCCAGCCACTTTCTTTTTATTTTGAGTGTTAGTTTGAATTGTGAGTGAGGAAGATAATTCAAAGGAATTTCAAGACATTTGGTGGAGAGGATTTGTGATAAGTGTTTATCTTTGTGACTACACTTGATTTTAATTAAGATTTCTTGTTTGTGTGTATGATTTCTACTTCTAAACTCATGTGTTATTGTGTTTTCTCCAAGTATTATGAGTAGTTTTCTTTATCTTTTTCCTTAAAATGATAAGTGATTAAGTATTTAAAGGAAGTTGTGTGAAGTATTAGACTTCAATGTTGGAAGAAATTATGATGATTTGAAACCTTGCTCTTCATTTAATTCTTGATTTGACCAATTAAGATGTTAATACCTGTTTTGAGAACATGGAATATCTGAGATGGCATTGTCTCAGTCAACGAATGGATAGAATCACATATTAATTTCATGAATGAGAATGTAGTTCACGATATTGAGTGCAAATAAATAGGAAAATATATTTTTCAAGAGTGTAGAATTAGAGAACTTTAGAGTGACAGGCTAAAACCCCCAATTGATTGATATTTTTAAGTTTTGATACGAGATGTTAGCCCCCAGGTGTAGAGAGAAGATGGAACTCAGAGTTAGAGCTAATATCTTCCCCACTTAACCGATATTTATGACTATTCAAACTGTAGATTAACCAATGTTCTTTATAGCATCTCTAGTAAGGGTAAAAATATTATTGCTCAAATTTGACACAACACATTTATTATACTTCCACAACAGAATTTATATAATTATTATTGATTCATGACAAGAAAAAAAACATTTTACTTATATTGCCTTTTTCTTGCAAATGATTAGTTAAGTTAATTAGTTTCTTACTTTATTTTCATAAATCAAAAATTACAAAAAGAATCAAATTTTCATTCCTATTATAACATCTTAAGTTTAAGTAAAAATATTTTGCTAAGTAGATTTTTGTCATCTAAACTTCTAACTTTTTAAAGTGCATATTGCAGTCTTCCCTTTGGGTGTGATATTCGGGGCTTAATAAAAAAGTCTTATATTACTTGATAACAATACGTATACTTACGTATCCCATATTTAAATATTATAATTATATTCTTATATGCTTCATAGTTGAAATTTACTTAGTTTTTTGCTTTGGATCAAGTTGTGGCCTTGTTGCAAAGTAGGAATCACTATTAAGAAAATTAAGCATATAATCACATACATTGCATTTTACATTTATATAAAAAGTCGGGATCAACGGGTTAGGTAGGGAAGATNTGATAAGTGATTAAGTATTTAAAGGAAGTTGTGTGAAGTATTAGACTTCAATGTTGGAAGAAATTATGATGATTTGAAACCTTGCTCTTCATTTACTTCTTGATTTGACCAATTAAGATGTTAATACCTGTTTTGAGAACATGTAATATCCGAGATAGTATTCTCTCAGTCAATGAATGGATAGAATCACATATTAATTTCATGAATGAGAATGTAGTTCATGGGATTGAGTGCAAATAAATAGGAAAATATACTTTTCAAGTGTGTAAAATTAGAGAACTTTAGAGTGACAGGCTAAAACCCCCAATTGATTTATAATTTTAAGTTTTGATACGAGATGTTAGCCCCCAGGTGTAGAGAGAAGAGGGAACTCAGAGTTAGAGCTAATATCTTCCCTACTTAACCGATATTTAAGACTATTCAAACTATAGATTAACCAATGTTTTTTATAGCATCTCTAGTGAGGGTAAAAATATTATTACTCAAATTTGGCACAACACATTTATTATACTTCCACAACAGAATTTATATAATTATTATTGATTCATGACAAGAAAAAAGACATTTTACTTATATTGCCTTCTTCTTGCAAACGTTTAGTTAAGTTAATTAGTTGCTTACTTTATTTTTATAAATCAAAAATTACAAAAAGAATCAAATTTTCATTCCTATTATAGCATCTTAAGTTTAAGTAAAAATATTTTGCTAAGTAGATTTTTGTCATCTAAACTTCTAGCTTTTAAAGTGCATATTGCAGTTTTCCCTATGGGTGCGATATTCGGGGATTAATAAAAAAGTCTTTTATTACTTGATAACAATATGTATAATTACATATCCCATATTTAAATATTATAATTATATTCTTATATGCTTCATAGTTGAAATTTACCTAGTTTTTTGCTTTGGATCAAGTTGTGGCCTTATTGCAAAGTAGGAATCACTATTAAGGAAATTAAGCATATAATCACATACATTGCATTTTACATTTATATAAAAAGTCGGGATCAACGGGTTAGGTAGAGAAGATACTAGCTTTCAATCTAGAGGTCCCTCTTCTCCCTCCACCTGGGGGCTAACATCACATATCAAAACCTAAAACCATAAACCAAATTAAGGGTTTTAGCGTGTCACTCTAAAGTCCTCTAATTCTACACCCTTCAAAGTTTATTTCTCTATTTATTTGCACTCAATCATATGAATTACATTCTCATCCATACAATCTAACGTGATTCTTATCATTAGTTGATTGAGACAATATCATCACAGATCTTACATGTTCTCACAACAAATATTAACATCTTAATTGGCCAAATCAAGAAGTAAATGAAGTACAAGGTTTAAAATCATCACAACTTATTCCAACATTAAAGATTAATACTTCACACAACTTCCATCCAATACTTAATTACTTATCATTTTAAGGAAAAAGATAAAAAAACTATTCATAATTCTTGGAAAAAACACAACCGTACTTAAGTTTGAAAGTAGAAATCATGCAAATAAACAAGAAGTCTAAATTAAAAACAAATGTAGTCACAAAGATAAAAACTTATCTCAAATCCTCTCCACCAAACTCTTGAAGTTTTCTTGAATCTCTTCTTTTCCTTTTACAATACTCTTTACTCACACACTACAACTTCTCTCTTCTCTGAAATAAAACATCCTAATTGATCTATGAGAGAGGCCTCAGTGGTGTGGTTATGGGAGAGTGTAGGAGTCTCTCTCATGCGCTAGGAGGAAGGCAAGAAGAAGTCCCTTCAATTAAATCCAAGTTCTTCTTTTATAATTTTCCAAAAGGTGTCTTGGTGTCTCTTTAAAATGTGTTCACATTCAATGAATCTTCTAAGAGTTACCTCCTTTAAAAAGCCAATTGAATGTATTTTTGTGTCCATTAACTATTTCTCATATTTTCATCAAGGGTTGCTTCAAACACCTCTTCAACATCCAAATTCATTAAATCATCAAGTAACTACTTCTGACACTTACGAGCGAGATATTTAGCACTTAGGCGTGACCTTCTCTGTTTTATGGCGAGTAAGCGCCAGCTCTGGGCACTTAGGCGCCATAGTTATTTTGCACACCTTCTTCATTTTCGCTCCAAATTTGATCCTTTTTCACTCATTTCACCATTTTTCATCCATTTGATTGTACCTGAAATAAAAACATACAAATATCTTTCATTAAATAACAATATCTTAAAAATAAGCATAAAAATGTGTACATAAAGACTATATATTATAGTGTATCAAACCCTCAAACTTAAATGTTATTTGTCCTCAAGTGACACTCCAATCTTTCAAAACCAAAATAAGTAGATTATGTAAATGAGTTTCTTTAGGATATTCTAAAATTTTGTTCTAGAAATATATAGTCCAATTTAGAAAAAATATTAGTATATGAGACCAACTTAGAGTTTAAAAATTTTTAATGTAAAGAAGTCAGAAAATATGAGTTCCTATCTAGTTAAGAAATATTTGTAAATTCTCCAAATATAGAGTTTAGGAATTCTACCTTCTCCACTTAAAATTTTATATTAAGAATAATTATACTTACTATATTATATCCTTAAGCTTAAGAGTTTCTTAAGACTTATACTTTAAAAAGATCAGATGTGGAACCAATTTTTGATTAAACACTAATCCTCAAGCTTCTCCTCCCTATTTCAAGTAAGCCCCTCGTGGAGCAGTATCAGAGGCTGGTAAGATTATCTTAAAATTCATAATTTTATAAAATTATGTAATTATGTAACTCCAATATTTATCTTATTATGTATGCACACTAAGGAGCTTGATGGAGAGCCATCAACAACAGAGTTTAATGTCCTTACACATTGGTGTGTGGGCACACAACAGTGGGTATCCGACCACTCTCGGCATGTCAAGATAAGTTTAAAAATTTCAATTTTCTAACTTTCAGGGAAGCTATTAGTATGCCACTTATTTTTAAAAATGCCAATTAATGTTTGAATATTATTTGCAGAAGGATTACAAGCAACTCTCAGATAGATAGAGGGAGAAGGCTAGAGAGACCTCACCTTTTGCTAGCAACAGTGGAAGCCAGTCTACTACTGCTCAGTCAAATTTTGAGTTGTGGATGCAGGCGACAGGGAAGAAGGGGAGAGTATGCGATCTTGAAGCTAAGTGGAAGGATTTTGAGGTCGAGCATTCCCGAGCAACTGTGGGTGTCCCTAGCTCATTATAGGCTCAACATGAGGAGCTTGACAGACGAGTCATGATGATGAATGAGGAGCTCCGACAGGTGGGTGAAGGTTAGCAGATGGTTGCAAATGGTCTAGCACGTCTAATAGAGAGTTTTGATCGTCAGAGCAAACAACTTATGTGTTGTCGAGGAGGAAGAGGAGGAGGAGGAGCATGATAATAATGAGGAAGATTAAGATTTTTATTACATGTTTGATGATGTTCTCCCGGTAGAAGAATTGATTATATGTTTTTATTATTTCTAAGCAATCAAATTTCCAGTTTTTGTAGTTATGAACATTGAATACTTTGATCAGTTTATCTTTAATTTAATTTGGTATCATTTTTTAGGTATATTAGAGTTTTCTTTTATCAGTTCAGATGATATATAAATGTCTTGTTATGTTGTTTGTGTTTGTTATGTGCGTGTATGTGAAAATCTAATCATTTTGCTATTTTTTTTTGTTTGTTACAGGTTTCCGTCGGATTAGCGTTGAGCGTTGAAATATTTCGACGCTAAGTACTGCAAAAATCCATTTGATACAGTATGACGCAAATTCGATGCACTTGCGTCGAACAATGCCGACACTACTTAGCATCGACCATGGGCCATGCTTGACGCAAAAGCGTCGTTACTTCTACATGGCCCGTTTTTTCAATGCAAAATTTTAATGCCAGAATTTCTCAACGGAAATGCGAATGCAAATAAAAATCGGACGCAAATGACGACGTAAAATGATTTAGCAATGCCTGTTTTAACGCCAAAATTCTTTCAACACTATTCCGACGCTAATGGGCATTAACATCAGAAAATGCCCAACTAGCGTCCAAAATTTCCGAAGCAAATTTGGCATTTTCCAGTAGTGACAATCACATTTCCCATCTACGACCTTTGTGGCTGACAGTTGGTCTTGTAGACACCAATTGTAGTCTTTGTGGCTAATTACTACTATCGTAGTTCCCAACTACGATCTCTGTAGTCGACTACTACTTTTGTAGCCATCAACCATAGTCTTTGTGACTAATTACTAATTGTGCAGTTTCCAACTACAATTTTTGTGCCTCACTATTGTTATTGTAGCAGCCCGCTAAACTCTTTGTGACTAACAACACTGTCACAACTTCCAATTACATCTTATGTGGCAAATTACTGCTATTACAACCACCTACTATGACATTTGTGGTCAACTACATTCCGTCACGAATTTTTAATTACAACCTTGGTGGCCGTTTATTGCTCTTACAACCACACACTACAACCTTCATGATCAATTACATTTACCATATCACAATTATGGTTGTTATAACTACATTGCTATTGTACATATTTGATTATCAACTTTGTAACTTCATTTTCTTTAATTCAGGAGAAAATTAGACATATGCAGTTATAATTACATGGTGAAGTTCTTTGGCTGTGCAAGAGCCTATGATTTTTTTTCTTTAAGTTTTTTCCAAATAAAAAGTCTTAGAGTCTCTTCCTTGCTGCTTTTCTTTTATCTTTGTGTGTGTTGGATCTTCATATAATATTAACATAATAAATCATCACTCTACTGTCACGACTTTTCTAACGAACATAAAAAATAAATTTATCTCTTAGAAATATAAATACATTAGAATTGGATATATAAATACAACTTTTTTTTAATTTCAATTTATTTTAATATATTGAATTATGAGTGGAAAAAAAAAAGAGTTTATATGAATAATTATGACATCAAATATTATATAATTGAAGCGGGCGTGCTAATATATTAATGGATTTTTTTGAACTCCGAGCAGAATAGTATAAGATTATTCATTTATTTTTGGTGGCGTGTGAGAGCACTAAAATACATATTTTGCATTCTATACTATACTGAGGTTAGATATGTAATGATTATGGTGCATTAGGCCCTGCTGCATGGGAGCTTTTTTTCAGCTTCTGGACCCTAGCTTTCTACACCCTGTTTTGTCCCCGTCCTTTTTTTGATCTTCCACCTATCAACTTCAGTCCCTCTCTCAAAAGATTTCCATCCATCTCATCCGATCCTCTCCCCTCTCTTATATTAATATTATTTAATCCTAATTATTAAAATAATAGAATATATATATTTATATATTAATTATAATCTAATTTTAAATATAATTATATTAATTTATGTAAATAAATAAAAATTGATAGTATTAAAATGATACTATGTGCAATTTTTATTGGAGAAATTTACATCCATACCACCAATTCTCTTCTATTTACATATCTAATACTTAGAATTTCATTTATATGATTATAATATTTGCCCGTTAAAATTAAAATGTTATTAATATATTTTTCATGCGATGTTAAAAAATTCAATTGATTAGATGTTAGATGTATAAATACATGATAATTGTGTGGTATGTTTGCAAATACTCCTTTTTAATATTTTAAAGCCCAAATCCCCGGTTCTGAATCACTCCCCCACTACTTATACGCCCGACCAGTACCTCTCTTTCACCACATTACTTTCCTTCCTTCCTTCCTTCCTTCCTTCCTTCCTTCTCTCTGATCTCCTGCTCTTCGTCTGTCTCTTCATGGAGCCAAACTGCCATAGCCAGCCGCAGGAAGAGAATGGCAACCCCGGCAAAAGCAGCAGCTTTCTTTGCAGACAGTCCAGCGCCCGCTGGATTCCCACAGGAGACCAGATAAGAATTTTGAGAGATCTTTACTACAACTATGGCGTCCGATCTCCCAGTGCCGAGCAAATCCAACGAATTTCTGCTAAGCTTCGACAGTATGGGAAGATCGAAGGAAAGAATGTTTTCTACTGGTTTCAGAACCATAAAGCTCGAGAGAGGCAGAAGAAGCGTCTGACTTCAGATATTGCTAACTCTAACAATTCCAATGTTATAAACAGTAAATACTTTGTCCACACAATTGTCTTGTTCTTACAAATATCACTCTAAGTACACCAAGGTGTTATAACAATCAACATATAAATGCATTAGAATTGTGTGGAATGTTTTGTTTTTATCAAATGATTAAAGTTTTGGGTGCTGTTTTGCAGAGCTTGGTTTGGGTTCTATGGGGCCTTATGATGCTGCGGACAAAAGCTTCAGAGTAAGCTTTGCATATAGCTTAAACATATATATGTATTTTGATATCATATATAGTTTTTAGATGGCTTCTAATATAATGTTTGTATTAAATTGCTTGAAATGAAATGTTTTTTTGATGTTATTTACATATTAAATTGTATTTATGTATGTTTTCAAATAAATTTAAATTTCATGATATCAATCTGAATATGATAAGTCTACAATGGTCAAATGCAGAGGAAGAAGATGAGAAATGTACAAAGCAGTGTTTAGGTTTTAGATCTGAAAATGCAGAGGAAGAAGATGAGCTTTATGTCAATGCCTTTTTTAAATATTTAAGAAAAATTTGACTTGATCATAGGATCTAAATTCAGCTTTTATTGTTGATTTTACAAATTTTTTATATATTAAGTTGGATTTCCATGCATTTTTTTATTAAATCAGCATTCACTTCTTGACTTATATAAATATTTTCAATATTATAGCAATTTATTATTAATTTATTTTTATTTTACCATCAATTTAATGAACATAATTATCAGTCAATTTTCGCCTTACATTCCCCTTAATTCCTATATATTTTAAAACTTACAATATTACTTAAATATATCCAAATATTTAAATTCTATTATAATTTTTAGTGTAACAATTTGTTAATGCCATTATTATTAAACTGAATTTTATAAATGACATTAAATATATGTAGTTTTACCATTTTGGTCCAGGGATGCTGCTACTCCGGTTCAGGAGATGGACCGGAAACCGGTCTAGGATGGTTCGGTGTAGAGACAGCATTACAAGTAAGTCCATGGAATTACCACTGTGCCATTAACGGTCAAGAAACAGCCTCAGCTCGAACCCTAGAGACTCTTCCTCTGTTTCCCATCCGAGGAGAAGAAGAAGCAAACGGAGAGCAAGAAATTCAAAATTCTTTCTATTGTGGCCAGAGCCAGGAAGAGAACTTTAACGGCTACCCACGTGGCGGAGCTTCATTGGAGCTCAGTCTCAACTCTTACTACTATGAGTCTCCCAGCTATATGTGATTAGGGTTTTGTTTTGTGATGAAGTTTATTGATAGTTTGTTGATGTTGAACTTTACGGTTTGGTTCACTATTTTGTGGTTATGTGGGTATAGATTTATTTTGCACTAAAAGAAATCTTTTTGTTATATATATATATATATATATATATCTACTCATGAAGTGTTATGTTATTAAAATATAGGATTTTTATTATATTTTGTGGAAAAATCTCATTTTTTTTTCACATGCTGCCTAACTTATGGATAAAAAGGTGTATTTTTCTCTTTAAAAGTTAAAATAATGATATTTTTTATATGATTTAAAAGATTTGGGTGTTATAATTAATGTCTAAAGTAAAATATAGGTGTTACATTATGTAAATGCAACTATATTGTTATAGAAATGAGTTTAGTATTAGATTGGTAAATTCTTCATAAATTTTGCTATGGGAAGGCAGCTAAATAATATTTAGGGAGATTTACATATATTTCATATATAATTGCTGTATTTACATATCCAACATTAGGATTCACATTTCTAAGACCTAGAACTCTGGTTAGTCATTAAAATATCACTATGCCTACTCTCGTAGACAGTCTCCTTCCTCACCTCTCTCATTCTAACGTGATTGTCTTCTCCAGCAATTGATGTGGCTTGAAACCTCTGATCTATTAATGGTGATACTTTCTTGCTTATTTATGAACAAAATTGAGTGTTTGTATTCAGTGCACCTCAATATTTCATGGATGAAATCATCTTAGATGTTTTTATTGTTTATTTTTTAATTCTAATGTGATGTTGTTACTTCAATAATGTAGATTAAGTAGTAGTCAAAGAGTTCATACAATTGCTCATTAGAGAATGATAACTTTACTTGAAAATTCTACGGATGGGTTCCATTTCTCATAGGTTATTTTAAAGAAATGTGCTAAAGACTATATAAATATAGATGTAACTTTATGTTTTCATCATTTAAAAATTTGATGTGTGAAATAAGAGTGGAAGTTTTTGTCGTTTTTTTTGATTTGATGCTTTTAATGCTTAACAAACACGAATTACTTGCATTTCTCTTGCATATAAAATGTTCTTCATTGATACAGTCGTTGTTTGAAATATATTACAAGTAGATTCAGTTATGACTGTACATGAGTATTAATTTAGTAGTTTTTTTCAACATTCGATTTAGTTTACA
>NEWO01000750.1:146778-175882 GCA_003013225.1 Phalaenopsis aphrodite | reverse complement strand
TGCTAAATATTCGAATACTTATACTCTACACTTGGGAGGATTCGAACCAGTGACGCTTCCACGGAACATATACTCTCAATTATTATAATTTATTGAAATTTTAAGAGAAGTTAAGAAAAACAATTTAATAACAAATTCTGGGTTACCATTAATATAAAACAAATATTAACATCTACTTGTGATCATGAAGAGAAATGTGCTCGTTAAGATTTGCCATCATGACCATATTGTGCATGATAAACACCACCATCACCATCTACTTGCACAAAATGAACCATTCAAGCCAACATACTCTACGTTGTTGTTTATCAACTGACAAATTCGCCATCATGTCAACCTTATTGAGACACATTTCTACTAATCCTGTCCATACAAAAATACGTAGGGCATAAAACACTGGTAGTTAAGAGAATAAAAGGAACTCAATACGATGATAATAATAAAAAAAAATCCTCCATCAATTACACAAATATAAGGGAAATTTTTCATGCATGCCACACAATTCTTGTGCATTGACGTATTTAACAACTATACTTTCATAGTTTCATTCACAGCACTTTAGAGTCATAAAGCTATGCATTAAAAGGAATTTGTTCATTTTCTTAATCGTGAGTAAAAGTGATAGTTTTCATGCATTGTTAAGAACTTGGATGTTATGCATGTAAATATGAAAATTTAGATGTTAGATTAAATGCATAAATAAGAATTGTGTACTATGTATGTACATGCTCCAAGATATAAATAATCTAAAGTTCACTTATAAATGAGATTATGAAACATTTATTTCAATAAAAAAACACTATGGCTTACGTGGCCAATCACAACCTATGTGGTTGACCCGACCCATAATTACACAATTATTTTAAATTTTGAATGATGGTTGTAAACTTGAACCCAATTTATATTCAGCGGGTGTGAAAAATAAATATGTGATGAAATTGATAAATGACTTACACACTAGAGGTGCTACGCATGTATACATATCATTTTTTGTTAAATTAAATATGTAGGAGAGTAATATCAAACTGTTTGTAAAAGGGTGTAACTAAAGTTGCTACTTTTAAATTAAAACTAAAAGTAAATGTAAAGTTTCTATATTAAAGATGTGTAAAGAAGTTTGATTATAATAAAAATGTCTTTTCCCTTACAAAGAGATTGTAATCAGTGTAGGAATCAAATGCTTAAAGATGAAAATGAGGTATCGTGACAAATATGAGCCACATGTTTCTTACCCTCTCCCGCGTGCGTAAAGAATATTGGCTATTCTTAAGTTTAGGTCTTGATTGTTTGGTAGTGCTAGTAGATTATATCTTCGCTCTTCCATATTACCCATTGTGTCCTATCTATAAGACCTACCGGGGACTTAGGTTCTCAACTATGACCAAATTAATAAAGGTTCTAGCCTAGCACTATAGAATCATCAATTCTATGCTCATCAAAACTTATATCTTTATCTATTTGCACTCCCCCTTGGATGTGGCATCCTCTCCATTCAAGGTTTAGTGCGGTACTCACTAGTTGGTGAAATCATAGCACTATCAGGTCATTATGTTTCACAATAGATTTTAACATCACAAATGGCCAGTTTGAAAAGTAAATGAAGAACTGGTTACCATCACAAATTATTGGAATAAAAGAAACCTTCAAAATATTCTAATCCCACTGATGATTAATTTTTAATGTAAGTATAAAGAAAAGAAAACTACTAAAAAAAATGGGGTTAACAAAACAAAACATTATATCTATAAAAACCAAGTTTACAAGGTAAATTTTAAACAAAAGTACAAGTACTTATCACAAACCTCTCCCCAAGAAATCCTCTGAAGTTTCTTGACTGTACTTTACTCCACAAGACTCTAAAAACACTCATAATCACTAAACTCACACTATGGTGGATGCCCACCCCTAATGTTGGTCTAACCTACCCAATAATAACTTTTTTTTCTTTTTCTCTCTCTCTTGGACGTGTATAAATATCTTTTATATAAAGAGCTATGAAAATAACTAATAATCACTTAAGACACCTTTTTAAATTCATCCAAATTTAATGTTTCTTGGCCTAACCATTTCTGGCGCCTAGGCGCAAGCCATCCAGACTCCTTAGCGCATAGGCGCAAGGTCACCTTTTTTGTCCTTTGGCTCATTTCACCCATTTTTGCTCTATTTGTTTCCTCCTTTTAATCTTAAACTCCATTTCTTGTTCCTAAACTCAAAATCACATAAAATATCTTTCATTAAAGTGCAATATTTTTAAAATGAGCATGAAATACACATATACAAATAGATAATTTTGGCCTATGTGGTGCACAACTTGTAATGTTCTTAACTCTGGATCCCTTGACATACAAACATCAAAATAGCTCACCACTATGGTCTAAGTGACTGGCTACAACCTATGTGATCCACAAATATTATAGTTCTCAACTTCTGCCTTTGAGCCCACAACAGTCATCAGAGGCGTGCTTACAACTTATGTGGCACACACCTTGTCTAGCTCCCAACTTTGGCCCCCATGACCTATTAACATCATCACAACTCACCAGTTTGTCCTACATGACCAATATGGCCAACACGACATATATTTCATGCAAATCCCAACTTTGGCCCCCGTGACCTACGAACGTCATCATAGCTCACAAATACAACCTGTGTGTCCAACTATGACTTGCATGGTTTACAGTTTGTGCATCTCCGGACTCTGACCCTCGTGGTTTACTGACATCATCACAACTCATTATTATAGGTCTACATAACCAACTATGACCAGTGTGTTTTATAGCTCATGCAGCTCCCAACTTTAGCTGGCATGGGGTTAACAGACATCATCATAACTCATTATCATGGCCTATATGACCAACTATGACCTATGCGCTCAACAACTCATGTAGCTCTCAACTCTAGCCCCCACGGCTTACAAATTTCATCATAGTTACGACCTTCATGACAAACTATGACCTATGTTGTTCACAGCTCGTGTAGCACTCGACTCAGGCCTCTATGACCTATGGACATTGTCATATCTTACCATATAACCTACGTGACCAACTACTATGTACACTCACAGTTAATAAAGCTCCCGACTCTGAACCCTGTAACCTACGAACGTCATCGCAGGTCACCACTATGACCCATGTGACCAACTGTGGCCTACAAGGCTCACAACTTCCACAGCTTTCTACTATGGCTTTTATGGTCAAATGATACCTCTAAAGTAACCATATGCGAGCCACAAGACAAACCACTATTATGGTTTTCAACTACAACCTATATGATAAGTTGGCTTTACGACCACCATTTATAACATTCACAACAAACTATTTCCTCAATAGCAATCAACTACGACCCTTACAGTCAACTATCATTGAAAACTACATTCATTACAATCAGACTACAACTATTATTGATGTACCAGTGTTGTACATTTATAATGATCATTTTCGTAACTACATCTTTTCTAATTCAAGAAAAGAGTGGACCTGTGTACTCTCCATTCATAGTGGATTATTTCAACGAGGCTAGGCCCCTTGATTTTTTCTTCTTTTCAAAGTTTTCTACGTAAAAATTGAGGTGCCTCCTTCTGCATCTCTTTTATTAGCTGCGTGTGAGTTGGAGTCTCAAACAATGCTAAGATGTTAAATAATAAATCTAATGCATTGGACCTTCAATTACGCATCAAGTATATAAGAAAGTTTTCAAACAAGAAGTTAATCATTAATCTTTATAATTTCTTCTTACTCTTTAGCTATCATTATGCATGTTCAGTTGGCTTGCAACAAAATTCTAAGATAGTTTTCATCTTCATCTCCATTTTTGTTTTGTTTTGTTTTTTTATTTAACAATGTTATTTGTTATGATAACTAAATTTGAAAATTTGTATGCACTCTTAAATTTAAAATCTAGACAACATTATACATCACACTATCCTATTCAGACTCTTAAACCAAAACATTAGAAATAATTAGATACCATGTTTTATGCTTTCAATGTTGATAAAAACTTATTTAAATCTTTATTAAATAATATTTAAATCATGTTAAATCCTAAATCAAACCTTATTTTAAATTTATTTGATTTTTTATATATTTTTTAATAATACAAATAAAATTTTAAGAAAATTTGATCGGATCCAAATAGGTTGAAATTTTATTAAAGTAAGGTTTGATTAAAATTTAATCAAAGTTTGAACATGGGATAAGTAAGGTTCAAACTTGGTAAGAATTATATAACCTTTTCCTTTTTATCTTATTTGGAATTAAAATATTTGATTTACTTTTTACGTACTTTGATGTCAACTATAATAAAACTTTTAGAGATTCATTGTATTACTTGGATCACATATAGAGTAGAGGGTGTAATGCAAAAAAAAATTTAGGGAATTAAAAGTAAAAATGGCATTATTGTGATTGACATTGGATACAATGATAAAATTTTGATATTATTAAAATTTATACCAATCAATATTTGAGAAGTGTGCTGCTAAAAAAAATGCAAAGGTGACTCAAGTTTTGCTACCCCAAGCAGACCAAATCATTATCATGTTATGTTTGATGATGATGGTCTAAAATTCTAATGTTCTTCAAGCGCTTATGCATTCATTTTTTTAATGTGTACGTTGTATTGCTTAGTATGAGCATTACTTTCGTAAGAAGTTCCATCTAGTTTGAGTTTAAATTTATCTTTTTAATAATAATTATTATTATCAAAGAAGTATTGTTGAATCCTTTTAGGATTTAGGGTCCCATATTGTTTGTGAGTACATACACATTTGTAAAGACCTTATTTTCATAAAAAAAAGAGGGAAGAAAGAGATGAATTAGTGCTTGAGAGATTCCCCCTATTTTGATCCATTGATCTTGAAATTCCAGCAAGCTGGAATAAATAGCTCGGAGGAGATTACTTGGGATACAATGTTTTCTTTAGATAGAGAAAGATAGAGAGAGTAACTCGGGAAGCTTTTTAAGATAAAAGCTATCATTTTTCTTATTTTCTTGGATTCCCTTTTAAATAGTCAATATTTTTATGTATATATATTGTACTATGTTTGCCTGGGGTGTCTTGATGAAAAGACCATGACATGGATGTTAGGCAGCACTTTTAAATAATAATAGACTTGTGATCTTGTAAGCAATGATGACTATCACTAATTGTTATATCTCCCTAGGTGGGCTACATTACCACAACAATGGAGACAAATTAGGAGGTTTTAGCAGGTGGGCTCAATTTAATCACTTTTACAAGTGAGCTTGATTCAACCACTTTGGTAGGTAGGCTCAAGTCAACCACATCAGCAAGTGGGCTTAATTCACCAAAATAACCTAATTTCTTGACAGTGGCTTATGAGTTTTACAGACTTGTTAGTACATTTGTGACAACAAATAACGTGGCGATGCGGTGCCGCACCACAATTTTTCCTATTTGACAAAGTTGCATTTTGCCTACGTTCAACCTGACCTGGTTACATGTTTCTTCTTCAGTTTCTTTACAACTGCTCCTTCAAACATTCACATCTAACTCCAACAGACCCTTAGCCTTTGTAATAAATTCCTAAAAAAAAACCTCATTTAATTATAATTGCATTTATATATACATTTCGTACCCTGATTCTTTGAGCTCTTCATTCAGATTTTGCAAAAAAAATGAAAGAATAAAAATTTTTTGATTCTCTGTATCTATCATAATCCTTTACTTTCATTGTGCTTTATGGCTAAAAGCAGAAATCTTTGAGGCAACAACTCAGCATGGTTCAAGAATTGACTCTTCTTGACCTAGAGGTAAGTCAATTTTTTTCTATGAGGAGTTAGATCATTTCCATTCATCAATGAACTAGGACTAACCTTCTATAAGTGGTACTTTGGGCTTCACTTACAATCAGTAGTCTCCTGAGTTAATATGTTGAGTTCACTATGTTTTCTCCTTGAGGGTCTTGGCTATCATATAGTAATGGGACATCTTGAATCTTTGGTTTAGTCTATTGAGATCTGTTAACTTTCCATTTGTGACTAAAGAAGGTTAATTTGGTCAATTCACTGACAAAATGTCACTTAGTTGTGATTCACATTAGGATGACCATTGTCACGCCGTTTGGGTAGCCCAAAAATACAAAATAAGTTAGGAGTCATAAATAATATTGATTACAGTTGTTCTTAAATTTCTATAAGTATACTCTTTTTAGAGTTTAAGGAGTGTTGCGAGAGAACCATAAGCCCTTCATTTATTAGAGAAGGGTGCATTCTCAGTTAACTAGTATGAGACATCCCTTTAGAATTTTCCCTTTTCATGATGAACAAGATTCTCCTAATTGAAATTAACCATATAAATTAAATTTTTTTTCTCAACTTGGAAGAAGAATCTCAAAAGATAGTCAAGTTTTCAGAGCTGATAGAAATCTCTCTCATAAATTTATTGTTATGACTATAAAATTTATTGATCTGACCATGAAACAGGCACAAATAATTAGTTTGACTGAAAAGGTAATGTCACCTATTCTTGAGTCTCGCTCATCAAGGATGATTCCCCTTGAATTGAATGATCTACTAGATGGTCAAGCTCATGATGTATCCAATGACAAGGAGAATCAAGCTTAATGGTCTCTGTTGAGTCTTATGTTACTAGTGAGGGTGTCACATTAACCTTTTGGGGATGATGAAACATTAATTCCATCATTTTTTATGTGGATTGTAGGTTAGGACGCCAACCAAAACATACCTTGGAGGCTATAAGAGGGGACCCCTTATCAATGGGAAGAGATTTCCCTAGGACTTGAAGCTCCAAGGGCAAAATTTTGGATTGGAGAGGAGCTGGCCCATCTCTTGAAGGTAACAGAACGTGAGCTTTTCAAATTGAGATTTACTTCCTTATTGAATATGATCTCTTTCTTGCTTTCAATGACACTCGTCGATCAACGTTTGGAAGATTCAGGGACTGAAGATAGAAACACAACAATATGAGATTGCCACACTTGCTAATATTTGGGTTCTCAAAGGAGAGACAATTTTGGCTATCTAAGAGGTCTCCACTTTGATTGACATAGCATTGTTGAGTATAAGGCATATAATAAATATCACTTTTCACCTAAATGAACGTGATAACTTTATGGAGTTTCTAGTGGCACTAGAAGAGGATTTTGTTGATGCAATGCTGATCAGGAAGCGAGAGAGGTAGTTAGTGATCTTAAACATGAATGAACTATTGAATCTAAAGGGGAGTCCACTGGTTCTTGCCAAAGACTGAAAACCATGGAGGACAAATTGGCTTTTGTTTGGCAATGTCTGGAATTTGGTAATGCTGGAAACTTTGTGGCTGGTAGTCGATTAGTACTTTGATACATTCTTCAGTCAAGGACCATCAATATAGAAGGCTTCAAGAACAAATACTTGCTCATTTTTGCACATAGTAATGTATATGATATTTCATTTATGTCCCAACATTAATACCTACCTTATTTATTAAATTTATGTTCTTGGAACGAATATTATGCTTGAGCATTGTCTTAGAATACTTTTGATAATCCGTTAAACTTCTTATCACATGTATCTAGGCAGGATGGTTGCATATTTTTACCTTTACAACAGAAGGAGGTAGTATTATTTAACATTCATTCCTCTAAAGTGTTCTTTCTCCACTTGCCTTTCTTGCATAGTTCTTTCCTCTTTGTGATGACATATGATTCGGAGAAGAGAGGCTTAGCAAGAATGGTGAGTTGTTGGCAAGAGTGTAGTCAAAGTATGTTTCTGACAATGCGATGAATCTGAGTTTAATAAGGGAGGATGAACCCAAGAAACATTAATAAGCATGAGATATGTGTGCATTTCAAATAGTTTCAATCAGGTTTGAGGTTTCCTTTGCATGTGGTGTTGACTAATATTTTGAACTTCTTCAAGCTTATATTTTCCCAAATTACCCCTGAATTAATTTTGAGTGTGAAGACAGTCATATTGTATGCGCATGTGAAATCTTTATTTTGATCCATGAATATATTTTGAAGCATCTTCCTACTGAAGTTTCAAAGTGATGGGATGGCACTTTTCTATTGACAACTGAAAATATTGGGCCTTGCAAATAATATACCTATCGACACGAAGAAGCACTTCTATTTTGCCAACAGCAGAAGTGGTTGTAATATTTCAACTAAGTTGTTGTGTTGTTGTGATTGGGGAGGGAGTTGTCTAGTTCACAGTTGCTTAATTTTGTAGAAGAAAAAACTTCAAGGCATTGAAGAAGGTGCAGATTGAAAATGCTCGATACATCTCCCCTATTTTACTTAAGGGTATATTGTAAAATAAACAACTTCCTTCTATAATGTAGTTGTTAGTCTTCTTAGAATTATTGTCAGTTGGCCCGCTGATAATCATCATGGTTCTTGTTAAGTTCATACAAGATAATTATATATCAATTAGTTGCCTATTTGATAGGATTACCACTATTCACTCTTCCTATACCCCTTAGTGTTGTCATGCCTTCGATGTTGGTGGGTGATTATGTTAAAGAGGAGGAAGTGGACCTAGAGCTAAAGGATCATCATATTCCTTTGATGAAGAGCATGGTGTCCTCATGTTAGTGGGTGTATTTAGTCAGTGTGTCCCATCATGCACTTATAAGAGAATAGAAGGAGTTTGACTCAATCCCTGATGTTCTGGGGAAGAGACTCATCCTTCAAGAGGCTACCCTTGTTGAACTACAATTAGAACTAAATGCCCTTTAGGTAGAAAAGGCTGATCTTAAAATCATTTTGATTGAGTATACCAACTGAAAGTTTTTTTTGAATGGCACGTGAAGGTGTTAATAGCTGATAAAGTGAGACTTGAGAAAGATCTAGTCAATAATAAGTTCGCATATGAATCCTTCATGATAGTCACCAAGGTGATCCATGAATCATGTTAGGTCTTTGGTTTTCCTATGTGAAGAACCAGAGAAGGTTTTGAATTTTTGTGAGTTGATTTTAGCCCGAATTGAATGAAATATGTTATAAAATCCTTGTTGGTTTATCATTATTTTTACATAGTTTATAATGATATTATGCATGAGGAATGTATTTTTGTCTTATTTGTGCAAATTACATGTTGTATGTTATTCAGGAATGAAATAGTATCAAATAAATTGAATAAAGATAAATTTTAACTCAGTGCACCCACGCCGACATCCCAACATGCACGCACTGGGCCAGTGCACCCGCATCAGGTCATTAACCTTATGGCGCACTCGCGCCAGGTCATTACTCTTATGATGCACCCATTCCAGCAACGTAGCGCACCCACTCTAGTATTAGCGTACCAATGCCTAGTTTGCTTTACTTAGCTTTGCTGAGATTCCTCTTTATGTTTTCTCATAAAAATGATTCTAATGTTTCTTGGGCAGCTTGAGGCTGCAATTGGAGAGACATTTAAGTGAGAAAATGTTTTCCTTTAGGGTTTCTTCCTCTCTTTCAATAGATTCCGCTATTAAGGAGAGGACAATTGTAAGTTTATAACTCTTTATTTCTTGCAATGGTGATCTGCATGGATTTCTTGCCTGTAATTTTTCTCTAGTATATATGGCTAAATTCTCTTTTGTGTCTCTATGACGTAAGGTTAGTGGTTTTTTGTGATATTTTTAGTTTTTTTCCATGTAATTTTTCTGAGCTTTCATGTCTTTATGTTGTAGCTAGCCTTTTGGATTTGATTTACTCTTTTTCTGGCTAATCAGATTATTCAAAGTGTTCATATTCTATGACTTATACCCATCTTATAATGAAAATAATAGGTTAACCACATAATCCTGGTAGAATAGGCATTTTCTAGTAGGCTTTTCAAACCTAGATAGAGGATCAAAAGAATCATGAGAAATGTTATAGGTTTAAGCAAAACTAAACTTCATGGGTTTTTAATTCTTCATCTAACTTAGACACATTTTAAGAAGAAAACTTTGCTTTGGTTTAGAACTATCACATAAGGAAAAAATAAGGAGAACAACAAACTCCCATGACACCCATGTCACAGAGGCATGAGCTTCATAACTCTTGAAGAACACAAAGTTTCTCTTTGCTTTTTTTTTCTGTTTTATGTGATCATAATTTATTTTATGTTATGATTTTAGGATTTCAACCCTTTGTTGTGATCACATCAAGCTAGGTTTGCAAAGTTAGTAAACTAGAGAATTTTTTTGAGAGAATAATTATTAGTCATTTTCTCATCGGATCGATACACAGACTCTGATACAACATATTACTTAATACGTATACTTGTGTGATTGACCAACTTACCTTACAATAACTTTTTGGCCATCACTATGTTTGAATCATTATTGGGGAATGTGTTAACTATCATTCTAATCTTAGGAGAACTTAGTTGATAAACTTAGAATAAAGGCTTCACATTTTTTTATTTTTTTTATTTGTATTATTATAGCTATAGTTGGCACATATTGTTGTTCTATGTTTTTCTGTAGGTGCTAAAAAATAAAAAGATGAAAAAAATATAAAAACCAAAGACCTTTTTGAGTCAGTTTTTCGTTCTTTTTTTTCATGAGTTGTTTCCTTTGCATATGTGTACGTTGACAAACTCATGTAGTTCATTGTGATTATTTGTTTGTTTGGAGTTTGTCGAGTCTGTCAGAGGATCATGTTGTCACTATTTTAGTGCATGCATCAGAGTGTTGAGTCCAATCTTGCGCCTTTTAATCTTGAAATTGACTGAACCCATAAACACTTGAGGAAAGCACATTCACTCACTAATACACATGTAAGGATGGTTAAACCTGAAGACCACACTATGAAACCACTCAGGAATTATGTCAACCCCTTTGTTGAGGAATTTCACATGGGTATCAACTAACCAATAGAGGCTAATACCTTTGAGTTGAGAGATTTCATCATCTAAATGGTTCAGAATAAACAGTTTGATGTACTACCTTTTGAGGCCCTAAATTTTTATTTATCTAATTTCATGAAATTATGTGCCACATTCTGGTATAACAGTGTCCCTAGTGATGAAGCTAAACTTAGGGCGTTCCATTTCTCTTTGTGGAATAAAGCCAAAATGTTTCCAATTATCTAAGATTATCATGCTTACAAATGACATTATTTTGTTCACCCAAATAGATGAAAAGTCCACTTATGAGGCTTGGGAGAGGTTCAAGGTCTACCTAGGTCTACCTTTGCCTTTCTTAACACAAGTCAAATCTAAAACATCTACTCTCCTAATTGGATCATCAGATGGTCGAAGTTTAATGTGACCAAACCATCTAAGATGACTTTCTCTAATTTTGTCTGTCACAGGAGCTACACCAACCCTATCACGAATATATTCATTTCACATTTTGTCTCTAAGTGTAAAGCCACTCATCCACCTAATCATTCTCATCTCGGTAACACTTAACTTATTATTATGCTGCTCTTTTAAAGGCCAACATTTAGCGCCATAGAGCATTGCAGGTCTCACCATTTTCCTTTTAGTTTAAGTGGTACTTTTATATCACACAAAAGGCCTGAAGCATTCCTCCACTTCAACCAACCAACTTGAATTCTACTATTAACATCCCCATATATATCACCATTGCTCTGAACAACGGACCCAAGGTATCTAAAATGTTCACACCTTTTAATAATTTGATAACTCAAAGTCACACTTTTGTCACTAAAGCTATTACTACTAAAATTACATCCCATGTATTTAGTTTTAGTTCTACTTAAACGAAGGCCTCTAGATTCCAATTTAGAACTTCATAATTCAAGTTTTTCTTAGGCTTTTTTTCTCGTTTTATCCATGAGGAGGATATCATTAGCAAAAAGCATACACCAAGGTACATCCTCTTGTAGATGTCCAGTAGGACCATCCATAACTAAAGCAAAAAGTTATGGGCTTAAATCCGATCCTAGATGTAATCCAACAGAAATAGGAAAATATTTGATCAATCCTCCATCTGTTTGAACACAAGTAACGACTCTAGTATACATATCTTTAATGACTTAAATATAAGTCATATCAATACCTTTCTTATCAAGAACTCTCCAAAGGATATCTTTTGGAACCTTATCGTAAATTTTTTCTAAATCAATAAAAATCAAATGTAGATTCTCCTTAATATCTCTGAACTTATTCATCAAACCTCTCAATAAATGTATAGCTTCCATAGTAGACCTGCATGGCATAAATCCAAATTGGTTATGAGAAATCTTTGTGATGCATCTTAACCTATGTTCAATTACCCTTTCCCATAACTTTAAGTTATGACACATCAACTTAATTCCTCAATAATTTGCACACTCTTGTGCATCCCCTTTATTCTTAAAAATGAGGACCAAAATACTCTTCCTCCACTCCTCAGACATCTTTTTGGTTTTTAAAATAATATTAAAGAGTTTAGTAAGCCAAGAAACTCCCAAATCTCTTAAATATTTCTACACTTCAACTGGGATATCATCAGGTCCTACAGACTTTCCACCCTTGGTTTTCTTTAAAGTCTACTCAACGTCTTTTTTACTAATGCGGCGATAAAAATGGAATGTTTTATTATTATTCATGATATTAAGATCACTAAGATCAATTGTATTTTCAGAAACTTCATTAAAAAGTTTATCAAAGTAACTCACCCACCTATGTTGAATATATTTTCCTAAGAAAAGTATTTTTTTATTTTCATCTTTAATACACTTTACTTTAGTTAAATCTTTACTTTTCTTTTCTCTTTGTCTGGCTTGTTTATACATATATTTTTCACCCTCATTAGTATCTAATCTATTATAAAGATCATTAAAAGCTGAATTTTTAGCGTCACAGATTGTTCTTTTAGACTCCCTGCCGGCCGTTTGACATTTTTCCCAGTTCTCTAAGCTTTTATATTTAAACCAATTTTATAACATAACTTATTATATTTTATATTTTCTTGCACATTATTATTTAACCACCAACTATTTTTATTTATTAAAAAAAATTTCTTTTGATTCTCCAAGCACATCTTTTGTTACTTGTTTAACAGTGTTTGTTACTTTTTCTCACATAACATTTTCTTCTTCATGAATATCCCAAATTTTGAAATCTTGAATTTTACTCATAAAAATAATTTTATTTGTTTCTTTTAAGTATCTCCATCTAATTCTATGATGATGAGTCCTAGTATTTTTTATTTTACAACTCTTAATCTTAAAATCTAAAACTAATAAATGATGTTGGACATTTAAATTTTCACTTGGAATGACCTTACAATCTTTACAATCGCGACGATTTCTTCTTCTCATAAGAAAATAATCAATTTTTGTTTTATTAGATCCAATCTTATAAGTAATAAGATGCTCATCTCTTTTCTTGAATAAAGTATTAGTAATAAGAAAATCGTATGCTAAAGTAAAATATAAAATGGCTCTACCTTCTTCATTAGTTACTCCAAAACCGTAGCCACCATGAGTATTTCTGAAGTTTTCTACCACTCTACCAACATGTCCATTTAAATCTCCTCCAATAAAAATTCTTTCTTCAAGAGGTATCATTTGTTTTAAGTCTTCTAAGTCATTCCAAAATTTATCTTTAGACCGTGTAACTAAACCTACTTGAGGAGCATAAGCACTTATAATATTAAAAATCTTAGTATCAATGATAATCTTAAGGGCTGTAATTCTATCTCCAACTCTATTAATTTTTACAACATTATCTTTCAAACTCTTATCTATAATTGCACCTACACCATTTCTAGTGCTACTCTTACCAGAATACCTTTAGTGTTCCATAATTTCTAAAGAGGTGTAGTCTCCCCTTTGGCATTTGTTTCGACACATTCCCCTGTTGAATCAACTTTTGAATAGAAGGAGAGTAGAAACCTAATGATAATTCCATTAATTCATCAGAAATATTTTCTTCCAAATTTACATAGGTTTTGAATTAGAAGAAGGAAAAGCAAGGTGGAACTTCATCAGTTTCATGCCCGCTCTATGGACTTCCTTGACCTTTATACTCTCAACTTTATGAGAATGAATCAGAGTTAGGGTCATGGCTTGCATATAGTGGTTGATCCAATCATACATCGACTCATATTCACTTTTCGTTTCATCCTCCGAGGATATCTCAAACTGAGGCTTCTTCCAACTTACTGTAATTGCATCTTTCTCGAACTTATCCTCTTCAGAGCTTCCTTCTAAGTAAAAATTGATCATTGGATTCTTCCAATCAACAATCTTGTTAGTTCTTCCTAGCCCGCATCACCGACCTTGATCTCGGATGCATGAGCCAAAAGAACTTCCACCATCTCGTTGAAAAGAAGTGATGGGAGATCATTGAATCAGATCTTCATGGTCTTGTTCTTGTGATCCTTTGGAGTCTTCAATCTAGTTTAGCATGACATCCTTGAAAAAGACGGTCTTCTTTGGAGGAGCGTAGCAGGCAGCGTCTTTGTGGATGCCTATTTTGTGTATCAAGAATGGTTACAAATCCCCTTTTATACAATGCTCTTTTCCATCTTTATAATATTTGATTCACTAGAGTAGCAATGATGGGACCATATTATGCTCTTGAATCCATGGTTGACCAAGCAAAGCATTAAACAAAGTTTATGCGTCGAAAATATGTAATTTTGTGGTCATTACTAGATCACCGAATTTCATTAATAGCGTTGCTCTTTTTCCCTTCTAATTGAATCCTTTCAGCATCGTATTATTGATGGTAAGCTCCTGAGCATCAGTGTTTAAATAAGCTAACATCCATTGACTCATTATGTTGAATGATGATACAAGAGCTACCAAGACTCTTGAAAGCACGAATCTATCAATACTAACTGAAATGTTGAGAAGGCGGTTGTGATTGGTAGTACCAAGTAGCCAATCTTCATTAGTGAATGCTACGCCATGTTGTTCTTTTAATAAGCAAACTTCATCTGAGGATGTGCTAGCAATTTGAGCTAAGCAAATCTTTGGATCAAGTAGAGCCTTGATCAAAGCTTCTCTCATCTTCTTTAATAGGATCAAGGAATCGTAAATGCATAGTTTGGCTGGCTAATTCCTAAGATGAGCAACCATATTATAATCTACTTTATTTGAACCTCCAATTTCTTCTTGAATATGTGTTCCTTCTTTTAGTGGAGGTGGCTCCTCCTTAGTAACTACTTGTTTCACTTTTTTTGTCGAAGCTGTTCTTAGGGGTAACACCTTCCCACTCCTTAGATTCACCTCGACTATCTCTTTCATCTTTTGAATTAAACCTAGGGATACTAATGGTTTTGCTGATTCCTCTGGTGTTGATTTCAAATTGGAAAGATGCAACTCAATTGTCATCGGTTTTCCTTGGCACTCAGGGACAGGTCCCTCACTTTCTAAACTGTCGTAGCCGGTGTTGTTAATGTATTCTTCACCTTCACTATTGTATCCATCCGGATCTTGTGTGATTTAAGGATCGTTTTGGTAATTGAAATCAAGTTTAAAGTGGTTGTGATCAATTAATTCATCACTGAAAATAATCAAAATGTAACCAAAATTGTAACTTTTAGAATTATAAGATCCTAGAGGGACATAGAGATAATTGTACAAAGTTAGCATCTATTAATTTCTTCACCTCGGTAAATACTTGTTGCTCTTTTCGAGGCACATTCTTCTAGGAGCTAGTTTTACTAGAGTCACACTCTGTTCCAATCCAAGTCTATGAACTACAAATTCTAGAGATAATCCCGGTATTTCATCGTAGCTCCAAGCAAATCAATCTTTAAATTCTAATAATAGTTTGAAAAACATTGTAAACTTTTCATCGCTGCTTTAACTCATCGACCGTTGACTTGATTTATTATTTAAATTTTAGCGGAGCATCATCAATCGAAGGGTCTTTGAAATCATCTTCAACTTCAAGGCATTTTTCTTTTGAGCTACTAGTAACGACCATGCAAAATTTTAAATCATCAATTGGTCCCACTGTACCAAATCTGACACCTTCTTTGGAGTTGGGAGTTCTACCTTTACAACAGCAACAACAACAACAACAAAGCCTTAATCCCACTACGTGGGGTCAGCTACATGAATCCTTTTTCTCCACGCGTCCTATTTAGTGTCATATTTTCATTTAGTTCTAGTAAATTAAGATCATTTTTAATACAATAAGCCCAAGTCTTCTTAGGTCTACCTCTGCCTTTCTTAACACAAGTTGAATCCAAAACATCTACTCTCCTAATCGGATCATCTAATGGTCGACGTTTACTATGACCAAACCATCTAAGATGACTTTCTCTAATTTTATCCGTCACAGGAGTTGCACCAAACCTATCATGAATGTATTCATTTCACATTTTGTCTCTAAGTGTAAAGCCACTCATCCACCTAATCATTCTCATCTCAGCAAAACTTAACTTATTATTATGCTTCTTTTTTAAAGGCTAACATTTAGCGCCATAGAGCATTGTAGGTCTCACCACCATCTTATAAAATTTTCCTTTCAGTCTAAGCGGTACTTTTCTACAAAAAAAATGGCCTGAAGCATTCCTCCACTTCAACCAACCAACTTGAATTCTTGGGCTTTTGCTCTCGTTTTATCCACGAGAAGGATATCATCAGCAAAAAGCATACACCAAGGTACATCCTCCTGTAGATGTCCAGTAAGACCATCCATAACTAAAACAAAAAGATATGGGCTTAAAGCCGATCCCTGATGTAATCCAACATAAATAGTAAAATATTTGGTCAATCCTCCTTCGGTTTGAACACAAGTAACGACTCTAGTATACATATCTTTAATGACTTGAATATAATTCATATCAACACCTTTTTTCTCTAGAACTTTCCAATGGATATCTCTTGGAACCTTATCGTAAGCTTTGTCTAAATCAATAAAAATCAAATGTAGATTCTCCTTATTATCTCTGAACTTCTCCATCAAACCTCTCAATAAATATATAGCTTCCATAGTAGACCTGCCCGACATAAATCCAAATTGGCTATGAGAAATCTTTGTGATGCATCTTAACCAATGTTCAATTACCCACTCCCATAACTTTAAAGTATGACACATCAACTTAATTCCTCAATAATTTGCACACTCTTGTGCATCCCCTTTATTCTTAAAAATGGAGACCAAAATACTCTTCCTCTACTCCTCAGACATCTTTTTGGTTTTTAAAATAATATTAAAGAGTTTAGTAAACCAAGAAACTCCCAAATCTTTCAAATATTTCCACACTTCAATTGGGATATCATCAGGTCCTACAAACTTTCCACCTTGGTTTTTTCTAAGCCTCCTCAACTTCTTTTTTACTAATACGATGGTAAAAATGAAACATTTTATTATTATTCATAATATTAAGATCACTAAGGTCAATCGTATTTTTAGAAACTTCATTAAAAAGTTTATCAAAGTAACTCATCTGCCTATGTTGAATATCTTTTTCTAAGAAAAGTACTTTTTGATTTTCATCTTTAATACACTTTACTTGAGTTGAATCTTTACTTTTCTTTTTTCTTTGTTTGGATAGTTTATACATATATTTTTCACCCTCATTTTTATCTAATCTATTATAAAGATCAATAAAAGCAGAATTTTTAGCATCACAGATTGTTCTTTTAGACTCCCTACGAGTCGTTTGATATTTTTCCCAGTTCTCTAAGCTTTTACATTTAATCCAATTTTTTTAACGTAACTTCTTATATTTTATCTTTTCTTGCACATTATTATTCCACCACCAACTATTTTTATTTATAAAAAAATTTTCTTTTGATTCTCCAAGAATATCTTTTGCTACTTGTTTAATAGTGTTTGTTACTTTATCCCACATAGCATTTGCTTCTTGATGAATATCCCAAATTTTGAAATCTTGAATTTTACTCATAAAAATAATTTTATTTGTGTCTTTTACGGTCATTACTAGATCACCAACTTTCATCAATATCATTAACAACCCAAGTGCTCTTTTTTCCCTTCTAATTGAATCCTTTCAACATCATCTTATTGGTGGTAAGCTCCTGAGCATCGATGTTTAAATAAGCTAACATCCGTAGACTCATTATGTTTAATGATCTCCAGGATCCACCAAGACTCTTGAAAGCACGAATCTATCAATACTAACTAAAATGTAGAGAAGGCGGTTGTGATTAGTAGTACCAAGTAGCAAGTCTTCATCAGTGAATGTTACCCCATGTTGTTCTTTTAATAAGCAAACTTCATCCGAGGATGTGCTAGCAATTTGAGCTAAGAAAATCTTTGGATCAAGTAGAGCCTTCATCAAAGCTTCGTTCATCTCCTTAGCAGGATCAAAGAATTGTAAATGCATAGTTTGGTTGGCTACTTCTTAAGATGAGCAAGCATGTTATAATCAACTTTATTTGAACCTCCAATTTCTTCTTGAGTATTTGTTCCTTCTATTAGTGGAGGTGGCTCTACCTTAGTAACTACTTGTTTCACTTTTTCTATCGAAGCTGCTCTTAGGGGTAACACCTTCCCACTCCTTAGATTCAGCTCAGCTATCTCTTTCATATTTTGAATTAAACTTAGGGGTACTAATGCTCTTATTTATTTCTCTCATGTTAATTCCAAATTGGAAAGATCCAAGTCGATTTCCATTGATTTTTCTTGTCACTCAGGGACAGGTTCCTCGCTTTCTAAACTGTCGTAGCCGGTGTTGTTAATGTCTTCTTCACCTTCACTTTTGTATCCATCCAAATTTTGTGTGATCTAAGGATCATTTCGGGAATTGAAATCAGGTTTAAAGTGGTTGTGATCAATTACGTCATCACTGGAGACAGACAAAACGTAACCAAAATTGTAACTTTTAGAATTATAAGATCCCAGAGGGACATAGAGATAATCGTACAAAGTCAGGGATTTGAGTGGCATTTCCCCCAAATATGGCACAAGCAATCTAATAGAGGCAACCCCTGCTCTACTCTTCACACTATCGACCTTTGTTTAATTGATGAACTCCTTCTTTTTCATCTCCTCTTGCTGTGACTTTTCTAGTTTAATGGTGAGCACCAGTCTGAGGGACTGCAGACGCTGAGCTGAGGCTTGTGCTGAGGTGACCTAAATCTGATCTTGTATGCTCTTGGAAGGTTTAGTTCAAACTGTGCACCATCCATCATTCATACTTTTAGGTTCTCAAAATTTTTTTTTTGAAATTGTTATGTTTCCATTTTTCTAATTTTCTTGAGTCAATCCTTGAATCTAAAGCAACCCTCTATAGTGTGCCCAAGTTATCTGTGGTATGGGCAATAGTTGGGTTGATTTTTCTTGTTAACTTCTGTTAGTTTCTTTGGTTCAGACAATTTGAACTCAGGATTCTTAATCTGATTTCTAAACATTTTTGCCACTGTGTCATCCCTGATGAAATATATCTTGTTCAATCGGTCAACTATCGATGGACCCTGTCCTCTATCTGTACTGTACTGTCTCTGCTAGGATAAATACTGATCAGGTTGATTGTACTGCTGAATGCCCTGTTGTTGTTGCTGAGATGGCTCTGATTGAATCTCTGTGGGCTACTTGCCCATGTCTATCGCTACCACCATCTCAGGCTTCTTCTTATATGCCTTTGTTGATCTGGGCTTTCAACCTTCTTTGTGGATTCTGCATGTTTCACCTCTTCCCGCATGCTACTAACCTTACTTAGTAGCTTTTAGAATGTCTTAATGGTAAGTCCCTTAAGATGAAAGCTATCAAATTTTGAAAACTCTTCAAAATGACCTCAGTTGTGTGTTTCTCTTGCAATTATGGCTCACACTTCATGCTGAGGTTTTTCTATCATAGGATGTACTCAACTAATGTCTCTGTGGGCTTTTGATGCTCCATTATAAGATCTCCAATGGTAACATGATGTTGAGCCCCAAAAAATCTTTTTACAAATAAATTTTTCAAATTTGTGAACATCTTGATTGATATGTTAAGCAACTTTGTATACCAATTGAATGTGATCCCTGAAAGGCTGCTCATGAATAGATGAAAAAGTAAGCCTCATTACCCCATGTGTTGCAACAGTTCTCTCAAAAATTAGCAACGTGTTATCGGGGGTTGCATGTTCCATCAAAAGCCTTAAAGGTTGGTGGAACGAAACCTTTAGTGTACGAGATGACATTGAATTCCTCTGGATATGGTCTACCCTTTGAAATTGATGCACCCCCCTTTTGATTAGGCTAAGGCCTCCTTTACCTCTTGCTTGACTAATTGCTTGAGATCATATTCTGACACCATTTTATGAGTTGACTCTTTCCTTGGATGTTTTTCTCTATTGGATAAAACAAAATTTTTCTTTTCATCCGCAGTAAGTACAATCTCTGGCTGTTTTACCTCCGATGATGCCACTTGCTACGACTGTGATTGTCCCTAAATGGTGATCATGGTGGTCATCATCTCTTCCACTTTCTTCTCAAGGCAGCTAATCTGCTCATACCTTTGTTGTATGGCCCTTTACATGATTCATCTATGGCATTCTCTTTGAAGGAAGTTGGAGCATCGCACACAGATGATGTAGTTCGGGTATCAACAACTTTGATTCTGCAAATTCCTTGTCTATATAGTTGACACACCAAAAATATGTTGGATTTCTTATATGTATTTTTACTCATTTTTGGTGATATTGCACTTTAAAGGAAGATACTTTTCATGTTTTTTTGCAGGTATAATGATTTTAGGTGTTTGGAGCCAAAGGAAGCAAAGAATGAACGAATTTGGAGCAAAAAGAGACAAAATGGCTTAAACAGCTTACAGGAGTCGACCGTGCTAGAATGGGCTCCGACGGCGCCCATTTCTATAGAGTATGGGATGATTTGAATAATTGAGCGTTGGCGGTGCCCTATCCAGTGCCAGTAGTGACTGAAGCCGACTTATGCCCAAATTCAATGTATTTGGATGGATTTTGAAGGAGTGCTTGGGAAATCTCTTAGAAAATTCATTCTAAATGAATTTAAATTGCTTTTGATGCCCGAACTCAGTGGTGTGAGTGTAGAGGAGAGTGTTTCATCTTGTTTGGAGAGTGTGAGAGAGTGAGGGTTTGTGTTGGATTCCTCTTTAAGGAGTGTAGGAGGAGAAGAAAGGTGAGAGATTTCTTCTCCCTTATTCATCTAAAGAAGGAATTGTGTGGAGTTGTAAAGAGAGAAGAGAATTTGAAGGAACTTCAATGGATTTGCTTGTGGAAGAACTTTAGATAAGTTGTATTTACTTCTTATGGTTGTATGACATTGCTTCTAAATTTAAAATCCTTGTTTTGTCGTATCTTCCTCATGAGTTCTGAGTAGATTTCTTTGTCTTTCTCCTTGCAATGAGATGTGGTGATGTGATGATTTAGATTGGTTGTGTCAAATTCATGCTGAAATGTTGTGATGATTTTACACTTAGAGCTTCATTTATTTTTTGATCTAGCCAATTGAATTGTTAAGATTTGTTATGAATCAAATGATTCGAAAGGGCTATATATTCCACAACAATAGTGAAGATCACATTCAAATCTCATGGATGGTAAAGTTTATGGGGGTTGAGTGCAAATAAATAAGGAAATACATTTTATTGGGCATAGAATTGGAGATTTTAGTGTGACAGGCTAAAATCCTCAATTTGGTCCTAGTGTTTGTAAACTAAAGTAAGAGCTAGCCTTCAGGGGAAGGGAAGTGGGAGCCCTGGAGTGACAGCCAGTATCCTTCGAGCCTAGCTATTGATTTTGGAGATAATCCTAGGATTAGTCAATGTTCTTTACAACACTCGAAAGAGGGTAAAGAATAGGAATGCTCCTATTTGGCACAACACAATATCCTACTAATCCTTATCTTTCACTCACCACAACATCATTATAAGGGGGAGGACATCTTCTCCATATTTGAAACTTGCAACACAAAAACTTAGTTTAGCGTTAGATAACTTACTTAGAATCTTAGTTAGTACTTTAATGAACTTAAATATTTAATCATCTTTATACTATTAGTGACTTCAATATTTTCAGTACGCACATTGTGAATTGGATATTGACTTTCTGCACTACATTTTACTTTTTAAAGTTTCGTTGTATTCCTTGTGGGATTGATAACTTGGGCTTCATTAGAGCCTTGTATTTCTTGAGCGATACATATACTTGCATTCATAAATGCGACAAAAGAGAAGATATAAAAGTTAAATTAGAAATCGAGCATTTAGAAAGTCATAACCAATAGTCTAACAATTCGTAGTCTTTGGCATCGAAATCTATTCATCTTTCTTTGGCCAACTCTGTTATCTTAGTCCTGAGCTTTCCCATCTTGGCATCAACTTCCTTTTCTTTGATTACTTTGAACTCTATTGGCAATTCCTAAAGTTCCTTTATTTGTATAATAATCCATGTAGTAGATGTGATGGTGGCGGTCGAGGCATCAAACTTAGCTCTTCTCTAGTCATACAGGTCCAACGACCTTAGGTACCCACACATTCTTCTTTAGCATTGATGCTTTGAGATGGGGTGTCTAGATAGTGACATCGGCGTGTCAAAAATGTGTGGACCCCATACAGTAGCAAAAGATCTATTTCCATTACTCTTTGGAGATTCTACGCAAGCAATGATAGGAGGAGCTCTCAGACACAGGAGAGACATAGCTGGTATACACTTTATAGGTCTCTGACTATTGGTAGTAGTATCAACGATGGATGCAGTGGTATCAATATGGTCTTCCAAGAGGAACCAAATAAGAAGATGAGACACTGTTGTCTTTGGTGATTTCGGCAACTGACGAGCGGTCTTGTTATTCCCTAAGACTTCATTCTTTATTTGAGGGGATATGGCGTACCCCATCCTTTTCAAAAGCTTGGCGATAAAACACTGCTCTTTCCCAGCTTGCTCCTCAAAAACTGAATGGATGTGAGTAAGAGATATAGGCCCATGATGTGGGTAGATTTATTGTGTAAATTTTGCAAATATTTTTCAATATTACAAAATACACATGATAAATATAACAATAAATATGCAATATAATCCCAACAATAATACCTTTTATGAGATTAGTTTATCTTTAACACTCTTTTTAAACTGACAAATTCCCTTTAAAATCAATGCAAGTATACATATCACTCCAGCAATAAAGGGCTCTAATGGATTCCTAGATATCGATCCCACAGGGAAGTTGGAAAAACCTATAAGTTAATTCTTAAAATTATTTTATAATTTAAAAATACAAAAATAAAAGTAAAGTGCTTTGAATATTAACTACTAAAGTGAATGCTATATAAAATGCAGTTAAAAGATAGAGTTAACTGACTAAAACTAAGCTTTCAAAAGTAAAATTACAAAAACTAAACAAAGTTTTTGTTCATGGAATATTCAATTTAAGAAAGAATCCTTCTCCTTTACAATGAGTATATAGATTGTGAAGAAATTAAAATCATTTGAATATATATATATATATATATATATATATATATATATATATATATATATATATATATATTGTTTTGTACCAAATAATTGCAATCCTATTCTTTACCCTCTTCCAAGTGCAATAAAGAACATTGACTAATCCATATTTTGTTCCCTAATTTTGTGGTTAGGTTGGGAGGATACCAGCTGCAGTGGTATCTGACTACTGAATTTTTTTTTGTGATTTCGGCAACTAACGGGCGGTATTGTTATTCCCTAAGACTTCATTCTTTATTTGAGGGGATATGGTGTATCCCATCCTTTTCAAAAGCTTGGCGATAAAACACTGCTCTTTCTCAGCTTGCTCCTCAAAAACTGAATGGATGTGAGTAAGAGATATGGGCCTCTGATGTGGGTAGATTTACTGTGTAAATTTTGCAAATATTTTTCAATATTACAAAATACACATGACAGATATAACAATAAATATGCAATATAATCCCAACAATAATACCTTTTATGAGAATAGTTTATCTTTAACACTCTTTTTAAACTACCAAATCCCCTTTAAAATCAATGCAAGTATACATATCACTCAAGCAATAAAGAGCTCTAATGGAGTCCTAAATATCGATCCCACAGAGAAGTTGGAAAAACCTATAAGTTAATTCTTAAAATTATTTTATAATTTAAAAATACAAAAATAAAAGTAAAGTGCATTGAATATTAACTTCTAAAGTGAATGCTTTATAAAATGCAATTCAAAGATAGAGTTAACTGACTAAAACTAAGCTTTTAAAAGTAAAATTACAAAAACTAAACAAAGTTTTTGTTGATGGAATATTCAATTTAAGAAAGCATCCTTCCCCTTTACAATGAGTATATGAATTGTGAAGAAATTAAAATTATTTGAAAATATATATATATAAACTGTTTTGTGCCAAATAGGAGCAATCATATTCTTTACCCTCTTCCAAGTGCAATAAAGAACATTGACTAATCTATATTTTGTTCCCTAATTTTGTGGTTAGGTTGGGAGGATACCAGTTGTCACTCTAGAGTTCTCACTACTCCCTCCCCTGAGGGCTAACAATCTCGAATTAGTTTCCAACCAACTGGACTAAATTGGGAATTTGAATTTGTCACCTTAAAATCTTTAATTCTACATCTGATGGAGTATATTTTCTTATTCATTTGCACTCAATTCCATGGACGACATACCCTCCCATGAAATCAAATGTGACTCTCCCCCTATTGTAGAAATCATAGCCCTTTTCATAACATATGTTTCTCAACATGTTTTAACATTTCAATTGGACAAATCGAAAAGTAAATGAACATTGGAGTTCAAATCATCACAAATTATTGACATTTAAAACCATAGAAAATAAAATCAATTCTTCACAAAACCATATCTCAAAGTAGGGAGAAGGATAAAGAAGATTACTCAAAATTCATGAGAAGGATACAAAAAAAGAAAAATAACATATATGAAAACAAGTTTAGAATATAAAAGAAATGAAAGACACAACTTATCTCACAATCATTCCTAAGAAAATCCCTAGAAGTTCTCTTCAAGCCTTTCTCTCCTTACAAGCACTCTTAATTCTCTCTCAGAAGTGTAATGAAGAAGAAATCTCTCACATTCCCTCTCCTCTTACAATCCTTGAAGAAAATCTTCAAGCCCTTTTTTTCTCTCTCTCTTTTTCGCCCCCTTACACGCCACACTTCACTTCATAAAACCTCTCTTTTATTAAAGACTGCCTCCCTCCAAAAAGAATTCAAAAGACACAATTTATCCCGACATTCTCAGTCTTTATTCTGGGTGACCCAACATTACAGTCTCTTTAAAAACTAGTCTTTAATCATCAAAATATGGTTTCAATCTGAGTCCATTTACTTTAAATATCTTTCTAGTCTTGAGATCTTCAATATTTATAGCTCCATAGGGATAAAAATTTGCAATTTCGAATGGTTCTTTCCGCACAGACTTCAGTTTTTCAAAAAATAATTTCAATCTTGTATTGCATAATAAAAATTCATGTCCAGGCTCAAATTCCTTTTTTATTATCTTCTGATCATACCATTATTTCATTCTTTTCTTATAAATCTGAGCATTATTGTAAGATTCATTCTTAATTTTTTCAAACTCATTCAATTGCGGTTATCTTTTCTTACCAGCATCATTCAAATTGAAATTGAATTCCTTAATAGCCCAATAAACGTTATGCCCCAATTCTAATTGTAAGTGACAAGCCTTCCCAAAAATCAATCTATACGGAGACATTCCTATAGGTATCTTATAAGCTGTCCTGTATGCCCACAATGATGTGTCTAATCTAGTAGACCAATCCATTTTATTAAGATTCACACTTTTTCCAAAATTCTTTTAATTTCACGATTAGATACTTCTGCCAATCCACTAGTCTGGGGATGATAAACAATTGCAATTTATGCATTATATTATATTTTCCACCATTCTTACAATTGCTGCATTCCTAAAATAAGATCCTCCATCGGTAATGATTACTCTCGACATTCCATATCTTGTAAAAATATTCTTAATTAAAAAATTTGAAACACTCCGAGCATCACATCAAGGTAAAATGATTGCTTCTATCCATTTTGAAACATAATCCACTGTAATCAATATATAAATATTTCCAAATGAAGGTATAAATGGTCTCATAAAATTTAATCCTCATGCATAAAATTTTTCAATTTTCAAATTAAAATTTAGAGGCATTTCGTTTCTTTTTGGAATATTACCTACTCTCTGACATCGATCATATGTTTTTATATATATACTAACATCTCTAAATAAAGTAGGCCAATAAAATTCATATTGTAAAATTTTATGAACACTTTTATCATTCCCAAAATGACCTCCAAATTCAGAATCATGACATTTTTGGATAATTTCTTAAATTTATTTGTAAGACACACATCATCTCATTACTAAATCTTTGCATTGTTTATACAAATAAGGGTGATCCCAAAAATAAAATTTTGTGTCATGAATGAATATTTTTTCCTATTGTTTTGTTAGTACATATGGTAAAATACACTAACAATATAATTTACAATATCAGCATATCATGGTATTTCCCATCCTTTTACAGCATAAAGTTGTTCATCAGGAAAAGTTTCATTAATTTCTTTTTCCAAATCAAGAATTTCTTCTTATTCTAGTCTAGATAGAAGATCAACAATTTAATTATCAGTCCCTTTCCCATCGACTACTACAAAATCAAACTCTTGCATCAGAAGTACCCATCTAATTAAACTTGATTTTACATACTTCTATTGCATTTAATATTTAATAGTCGAGTGGTCAGTGTACACAACACATTTAGCTCAAATTATATATGACCTAAACTTATCAAAAGCATAAATAATGGCTAATAACTCTCTTTCAGTAGTGATATAGTTAATTTGAGCATCATTAAGAGTCTTACTAGCATAGTATATGACTTTAAAAATCTAATCATATCATTGCCCTAATACAGATCCAATTGAATAATCACTTGCATCACATATTAATTCAAAAGGTTTCTCCTGATTAGGTGAAATAAGTATAGAAACAGTGATCAATTTTTCCTTTAAAGTTTCAAAGGGTTTAAGGCAATCTTGGTTAAAGTCAAATTTTGTATCATTTCCAGAAGTTGGCATAAAAGCTTGGTAATTTTTGAAAAATTCTTAATATATCGCCGTTAAAATCCAGCATGTCCTAAAAAGCTAAGTGGAGGTAAGATTGATATAACCTGAATTTTTGTAGGATCTATTTCCATGCTATTTTTTGAAATTTTATACACAAGCACAATTCATCCTGCAACCATAAATTGACATTTTTCTCAATTTAAAATGAGATTAGTTTTTTCACATCTTTCAAAAACTTTCTCTAAATGATTTAGACATTTGTCAAATGAAGTTTAAAATATAGAAAAATTATCCATACAGACTTTAATCCCTTTTTCAATTAAATCACTGAAAATTGACATCATACATTTTTGAAATGTTGCAGGTGCATTACATAATCTAAAGGGCATTCTCCAAAAAGCAAAAGTTCCATAAGGACTAGTAAATGTTATTTTTCTTGATCCTCTAGAGCAATAGGTATTTGATGATAACTCGTATATCCATCTAGAAAACAAAAATATATGTGCCCAACCAGCCTATCCAACACTGATCCAAAAAGGGTAAGGGAAAATGATCCTTTCTGGTGGCAGAATTTAATTTTTGATAATCTATGCATATTCGTCATCCAGTGACTTGTCTTGTTAGTATTAATTCATTATTCTCATTTTTCACTACAGTCATACATCCTTTCTTTGGAACACAATGAATTGAACTCACCTAAGCACCATCTGAAATAGGATATATTATTTCAACATCTAAACATTTTAAAATCTTATTCTTAACAACTTCTTTCATCATAGGATTCAATCTCCTTTGAGGATCAACTCTTGGATCATGTTGTTCTTCCAATAAAATTCTATGGATACAAATTGAAGGACTGATTTCCTTAATATCAGCTAATATCCATCTAAAGGCTTTCTTATCTTCTCAAAGTTTCCAACAACTATTTTTCTTGCATATCAGTTAGTTATGAAGATACTATAACAGGTAATGTAGATAAATATTCTAAAAATGCATGCTTCAAATGTGTAGGAAGTGTTTTCAGTTCTAGTTTAGGTGGTTTCTCAATACATGAAATCAAATTCTTATTACTTTCTGTAGGGTCAAACATTTCAAATTTTTCTTGAACATAATCCAAATCTTTTTTACTCATTACCGTAGATTCATCTTAAATTTTATCCTCATCTTGATATTCCAAATATTCCTTTTCAAATTATTTTTGAATGTCTTTTTAAAATATTCATGGCTTAAATATTCGTTAATATCCATTATGAAGCATTCAATCTCTGACTCTTTTGCAGGGTATCTCATTGATTTTGCAATATTAAATGAAACCTCTTGATCACTGACTCTCATAGTTAGTTCTCCTTTATACACATCTATAAAAGCCTTCCAGTGGCAAGGAATGGCCTTCCTAAAATAATAGGAATTTTTTTATCTTCCTCCATATCTAATATAATGAAATTCACAAGAAATATAAATTTATCAAATTTTACCAAAACATCATCTATAACACCTTTAGAATAGGTAATCGAACGATCAGCTAATTGAAGAGTTACAGTTGTAGGTGAAATATCTCCTAAACCCAACATTCTGAAAATTGATAAAGGCATAAGATTAATAATGTCTCCTAAATCACATAAGGATTTTCCAAAAAATCTTTCGCCAATAGCACAAAGATAAGTAAAAAATTCCAAGATCTTTAAGTTTTTTAAGAAGCTTCTTCTGAATTATAGTGCTATACTCTTGACTGAGTGCAACAGTCTCATTATCTACAAACTTCCTTTTCTTATTATGTACATCCTTCATGAACTTCACATAGCTTGGCATTTGTTCCAAGGCTTCAACAAATGGAATGTTTATCATTAATTTCCTCAATATCTCCAAAAATTTTGAAAATTGGTTATCTCTATTTGTCTGCTTCAATCTTTGAGAAAATGTATGTGGTAGTGATTTTCATTGGTTAATAGGACAGTTTGAATCAATATGCGAATCTTCACCAGATTTTTCATTTTCCACCTCATCTTTTTCAACTTCAATTTTCACTTCTTTTTTGAACTCTCTTTTCCAATTCTTTTCCACTTTTGCTCTTTGTTCTGATCTTTATGATTTACGTCAACACTACTAGGCAACGTTCTTGAATGTATTTTGCTAAGTGCAATAGCAATTCATCCCAATTGATTTTTCATGTTTCTAATTGCAGCTCATTGACTTTGTAATTGGCTTT
>NEWO01000750.1:87070-99037 GCA_003013225.1 Phalaenopsis aphrodite | reverse complement strand
TCGATTTTGACTGGCCGTGATTTCAACCATATGATTCCTTCTATGCTCGATAGTTCCAAGAAAACCATTCCTTTCATTTACGTTTCTTACCTTTTTTTTAGCATTTATGCTGATCTCTTGTATGAGGTCAATCTATCATAAACTTAGAGCACAACAGTCTTGTTTTTTGCTCTCTGCTATGTACTGAATGTAGTATGCTAATAAGCATTCAATTCTTCTCAAGTTTGTGGAACAGATAGACCCAAATCCTCTGTATATACATATGTAACACCTACAGGCTACTTTTTACATTTATACTACCCAAATTTTTCATATCACATGAAAAATATTATTATTTTTTACTTTTCAAAATGCGAAATGGATCTTTTTTCATGCATGGATAAGGTAGCATATATATAAAAAATTTATGTTTAGGTGCCAGATATGTAATTACAAAGGAGCTTAGTGTCATGCAAGTAAATCTTGAACAAACTAATTAAAGAGTCAATTATTGATTATTAAGGTAAATTGTTGTTTGGAATAACCAATCAAAAATTGGTATGAATACTAATTAAAAGCAAATAATTCTCTTGAATGTTTGTGATGCGTGAAAGAATGTAGTACTATAGTATTTATTCTACATGCAATAGAATGTTTGATCTGCTAGTCATCTCAGATTTGCAATTTCTACTATTAAAAACTATTTTGTTGAACAAAACTTCAAAAGATTGCACGAAATACAAAATATTTTTTTGTTGAATAAGAAATAGAATTTTTTTTTTTTGAATAAGAAAAAAAGTAGACTTTGGTTAATTTTGGTAGACTCAATGCATTTCATGCCAAAGATTCAATGTCAAACAAAACTTTTCTCCATCAGACCTATCTAAATTAATAAAGTCAAGTCATATATCTTTAATATATGCTATAAGAAAGTTAATCATTCACTTTATTTGATGCAGTTAAATTTATAAATCAAAATATTGAAAAGAAGGCCAAATTCGATAACCTTATTTAATTTCAACCTACTCTTTTCTTTATCTATAGCAAAAGCTTGAAACTAGAGTTTCGTTTGACGAACTTTAAATCATGGTGATCTAAAAATGTTGAATATATCTCATGCTAGTTTTCTTTTTTTAGCTGAAAAAAATATCGGTAATCATATATATAAGTTGGTGCATTGAACATAAAGTTAAGACATTGTTTGACAATTGAAAAAAATACTTCAACATATTAATAAACAATAAGCATGACTATTAGCAAAGAATGAAATTATAATTATCACGTGTGCAATCATTCGGTATAACGTATTGCTTACATAATTATTTCTCATTATCACTTGTCATAGTCTTAGAAATACCATATAATAGTTATTCATGTTTTGGCACATATAAATGATGGTTACCTAATTCGTTATCTAGTTATTGTAGTTGATAATAAAATCACTTTAATATAGCAAGATAACCCTCAATTACACTGGTGTATAATTATTTAGTTTCAGGAATCCTGGTTGTCCCTAAAAATTGCCCATTTATTGGTGCTTATGTCATTCCCTATGTAAGTCATCATAATTTATTAAACTTTCCCATATGACTAACCTTTCATATATTTTCTCTTTAGTAGCAATATCATACTTTATGTTACATATACTTGTTATGCATATGATGTCACTAATTTTTTTGAGTTACATATAAGGCATAACACTTGCACAGTATGAGAACATAAAATTATTTTTTAAGAGATGAACATGTGTAATATATTTAAGTTATTAGTAAAATTAGATACTATTAACATACTCATTATGAAAAAATGACTATTGGCATAAATACACAAGTCTAATTTTTTTATAAGGAATTAATAAATAATAGACATAAGATACTTTGCCATTTATAGTTGAGATGAGTACCTCCGCACAAATATTAGATTTTTCTTGGAATAGGGTTCATTGCACACATCAGTTTGAAGCCTTGGTATTTTCTACACAGATCTAAGAAAAACTTCAATTTTTTAATTTTGTAGCCATTTCTTAATTTAAAATAAAACTATTTCTAAATAACCTCAAAAAGAGCAAATTACATAAAATTAAAATATTACTCATTATAAAAACCGGCAGACCTACTAAATCTGAATTAACTCAATTTGCTAATGAAAATTCAAAAAAAGATAAATTTTAACCAAATCAGGTTTAGTTGTTAGATACGTAGAGATATTTTTAATGTGATGCGTAGGTTAATATAAAAACAAGTATTCATATATATATAACAATTTACATAATATATGTATTGTGAGGTTGCACATCTGCATTGATCCAAATAGGTATGCACATATAATAATTATATACATGCGTAGCTAATAAAATTAGGTTTAGGCTTGACACAATTCAAGTTCTATTTGATCTGTCCTTACTATATTTTAGAATCGTTGACATCAAATCTAGCTCATAGTGATGCAAATTTTAAATTATTTGCATTCTCAAGTCAAAATCACCACCCTATATGTATTTGGTGAGATAGGAGAAGTCTGAGTCGATTAAAAAAAAAGCTTAAAAATGAATGAATAGTTAACAAAAAAAAAAAAAAACTTAGCTACAAATTTCAACAAATAACATTTTATATTTAATTAATACTCAAAACAAACAAATAATTCTAATAATTAAATTAAGCCTTTAAAGATCGTGAAAATTGGTCCAAGTAGTCATCTGACCTAGGTAAACCCCCAGTGTTTTTCTTAAGGACAGAGGTTTTGTTTTGGTTGTGTTATTAAATTTTCATTAAAAATCCTTATTTTTGCATTAAAATAATTATAAAAATAAATAAATTCAGAAAAATCACATTTTCTCCTCTGTTGTTTTAATTAAACCATGAGTGAGGTAGCATAGAAATTTAAAAGTTATTTGGTTTTAATTTAATGAATTATAAGGTGTGAAAGCCTTAAGAGCAAAACGATAATCTTAGAATTTAAGCCTTAATTAATATTCAGGCCTAACCAAAGGGCAAATGGGTAATTAGTGATCATAATTGATATGTCTAGATGATTGAAATATAAAGGGGATAAATTCCAGTAACCAATCTCACTTTGGTCTCTCATTAAGGATAAATTTATAATTTCTTAAATTGACAAAATTTGGAAGAGTAGTTAAATAAGAAGATATTGAGGCCGGGGGTTTAACTTTGGAAGATCATAACCCACTAATTTAAAACCCCAATTAAAGGTTTTAAAATGATTTATCATTCCTGATAAGGATTAAAAGCATAAGTATTTAAGTTTTTGTTAAAAAAAAATTACGAATCTAATCATGATGTTTTAAGGGCTTAGTGGTGAATTAGTCTTAATCAAAATTTTGTCTAATGAGATTTAGACAATGACCTATAAATAATTTGAAACTTTTTTTAAAAAAACACTACAAACCCATCTTTAAAAATCAAACCGACTAAGTTTCTTAATTAAGTCAAATTGTCCCTGAGGGCCTTTGCCCATATTATTCGTAAATGAAGCATTAAATGATAACAACTNCAAATTTTAAATTATTTGCATTCTCAAGTCAAAATCACCACCCTATATGTATTTGGGGAGATAGGATACGTCTGAGTCAATTAAAAAAAAAAGCTTAAAAATGAATGAATAGTTCACAAAAAAAAAACTTAGCTACAAATTTCAACAAATAACATTTTATATTTAATTAATACTCAAAACAAACAAATAATTCTAATAATTAAATTAAACATTTAAAGATCATGAAAATTGGTCCAAGTGGTCATCTGACCTAGGTGAACCCTCAGTATTTTTCTTAAGGACAGAGGTTTCGTTTTGGTTGTATTATTGAGTTTTCATTAAAAATCCCTATTTTTGCATTAAAATAACTATAAAATTAAATAAATTCAGAAAAATCACATTTTCTTCTTTGATATTTTAATTAAATCATGAGTGGGGTAGCATAAAAATCTAAAAGTCATTTGGGTTTGATTTAATGAATTATAAGGTGTGAAGGCCTTAAGAGCAAATTGATATTCTTGGAATTTAAGCCTTAATTAATATTTAAGCCTAACCAAAGGGTAAATGGGTAATTAATGATCATAATTAATATGTCTAGATGATTGAAATATAAATGGGATAAATTGCAGTAACCAATCTCACTTTGGTCTCATTAAGGATAAATTTGTAATTTCTTAAATTGACAAAATTTGGAAGAGTAGTTAAAGAAGAAGATATTGAGGTTGGGGGTTTAACTTTAGAAGATCATAACCCACTAATTTAAAACCACAATTAGTGGTTTCAAAATTATTTATCATTCCTGATAAGGATTAAAAGCATAAATATTTTAGTTTTTTTAAAAAAAAATTACGAATCTAATCATGATGTTTTAAGGTCTTAGTGGTGAATTAGTCTTAATCAAAATTTTGTCTAATGAGGTTTAGACAATGACCTATAAATAATTTGAAACTTTTTTAAGAAAACACTACAAGCCCATCTTTAAAAATCAAACCGACTAAGTTTCTTAATTAAGCCAAATTGTCCCTGAGGGGCTTTACTTGTATAATTCGTAAGTGAAGCATTAAATGATAACTACTCCACTTGAAAAGATAATCAAAATATCAAGGTTCATTGAGCATAAGGGTATGAATTGGGTGAACCATATAGCAACATAATAAGACCAAAATGAACTCGAGACGTTTCGAGGACTGTGAAATGTCTAGGGTATTACCCAGGACCCTTTCATGATCCGTTCGGAATCTTGGAGGACACTTGGACATATTATGATTTGCTTGATGGAATCATCCCCATAAATTTTAAATTGGGCCCACCAAGGTACGACATAGGGTCTCGTAAACTAACTTCAAACCTGTACTCTTTCAAAGCATGTTTTAATTCCTGCAAAATTATATATGCATTGCAAATACTAATCTTTCGGGTAGAGGAACGGGAGGAATTGACAGGTACGCTTTTAAGTTATTGCATTGTAATTTACTTTTATTTACCTTTTTGTACCTCTTGTTTCTTGCATATAAACTTGTTTGTCAAACAACAAGGTCACCCTGCATGTCAAAACTAAAACTTTTAGAATAGTCATGGAGTTGATACCAAAACCAAAATTAAAAAATCAAAACAAGATAAAATGCATNAAAACCACCTAAGAGTGCTCCTCTGCCCCCTGAACCTTTTGCTCCGTCTCCTATAGTTATGGCTGACATCCCAGATCTAATTTTGGCCACTATTTATGAGGTCTGGTTGGGCAAGACCCATAATGGTTATTGACAACCTATTGTCATGGAGCACAAGCCATATTACTATACACATTGCAAGATGTTTGACCATACTAACCAAAAATGCTACAGTCTCCACCAAACTCTAAAACCACCTAAGAGTACTCCTCTGCCCCCTGAACCTTCTGCTCCCTCTCCTATAGTTATGGCTGACATCCCAGATCTAATTTTGGCCACTATTTCTGAGGATATCAGGATCGATACTGAGATTAAGGCATTAGAGGATGATACCAAATTTTGCTCAGATGGTTAACTCTACATCAGAGGCCCAGATCTTTTCCCATGTTGAAGAAGCTAAGGCTGATTTGCAACACCTACTTGTCCATGTTGATGAAGAAGTGGACCTTCAACCCCTTGTTATCAACCAAGATCTCCTTGTGGCATCTTCCTCAGTCAATTGCAGAAATGCAGCATTCCCTAGAGACTGATCAGTAAATTCATAAAGCCAGGAAAATGAAGAAGAACCAATTTGAGCTAAAGAACCCATAGGAGGATACCCTTATCATTGAAGCAGGAAGCTCTTATTCAACCAGGAGGGAGCCTCTTCTCACCAGGGGGAAATCTAATCCATCCCATCATGATTAACTTATTATGCTGGAATATTAAGGGGATTTCGCACCCCCACTCCTTAAAAAGCCTCCAACAGCTGAATAGAAAGCACAAATTTTAGTGTATGGCTATTTTAGAACCTTTGGTTCATAAACATCCTCATAAAATAATGAAGAAATTCAATGGTTTTACCCAAGCGGGTAATTGTAACAATAAAATTTGGATTTTCTGTAGAAAGGCAATCAACTGGTCTATTATCATCAAACAACCTCAATTTCTTCATTTTTCTATTAATAAGGCGGGAAACACTGATTTTGCTTCCATCATTTATGCTGGCTGCACTAGGTTAGTTAGAGCAGATCTCGGGATAAATTTATACCATATCAGCACCTCCATGTCTTCCAGCTAGCTAGTTAGGGGAGATTTCAATTGTATTTCATCCCTTTATGATAAGAAGGGTGGTAGAGCTCCTAGTCTATCTTCAATGACATCATTAAATCTTTTGGTTTGATTGATCTTGGTTTTCATGGTCCCCAAGTCACATGGAGAAGAGGGAATACTTGAGAAAGGTTGGACAAGTTCCTTGCCAATGATTCTTAGTTTCATAACTACTTGCATACTTTTGTCACCCTTCTTACCTTTGCATGTTCTTAACAAATTGAGGATTGGTGGCTGAAGACAGCGGGATTGAACTTAGGGAAGTTAGGAAAAGCTCTGTGAAGAATTCGATAGAGCTTCCCTAAATAATTGGGTTAGCTTCAAGTTTTGTTATGGAGGGGGAAATTTATAACTCAAGCCAAAGGGAAAGCCTCAGGCTCTCATTGGCTGGTGCAAGTAAGCTGAGGTGGAGGGGAATTCGACGCACCTAGCCTGTTGTAGAGNATACCAAAACCAAAATTAAAAAATCAAAACAAGATAAAATGCATCGCAAAAACAGTCAAAATATAATATAACTCAAAATTAATCACAAAAAAAAAACAAAAATTGTAACTAAATTAAAATGTCTTTATCGAATGATTGGGAATCCCTCAGAGGAGATAACCTACGGTTGCTAATGAGATTACATGTGGTCTAAATGAAATTATAGAACTCATTGAGTTTAGTTTAGTAAATTCATTTGGACTAAGTGAATCCGAAGAAAATAGTGGTGCCGGAATGAGGGAACTATGGGATCCTAACTGGTGCCACTATAATCTACCCTCCCATGATAATTGAATTTAAACTTGTCATTTAAACCTTTAAATTTTAAACTTTAGGACCGTTACTTCACTGAGAAGCTTGGAGCTAGCTTTGTGGGTAACCTTCTATAACTGCGATTTGCAAAAAACACTAGGATATGCAACAACACGTCTTTCCTTAGCTATTAAACAACAAGTCATTGGATCTCAAGGTTGTCTATCTACTGTGACATAAATCCTCAACTTCTCTTAAGGCCTTTGTATGGCTCTGTTGTATAATTTAAGCTCGATTCTGCCTTAAGATTCTGAGGTTATTGTTTGTTACAACCTAAATTCTCATATGTTGCAGGTTATTTGTGCAATCGTCTCACACGAATATAAGCCCTAACTGATAAACTTGGTAGGATGAAACATTAGAATAATTTCCTTTCTTGAATTGAAGCCAAATAGTAGGATAGCTTGGGAAGTCACCAAGGTTCTCCTCAAGATCTGTGACATCCCCATAGTTCTTCTTCCTTTGGATTCTAGAATAAAATATTCCAAATTTAAGTCATTCACATTTCACGCCTCTTTGTTCGATCTTTTGAAAAGTCCTATCTTTTGAAATTCTTAAAGAAAATATCCCCTAATTTTTATCGAGAGTTTTCTTAGGTGACTTCGGTTATCTAATATGTAATTAATTATAGGGGTCTGCTCTTATTGGAAACTTTCAAGAACCCAGCTTAATATAAATATATTTAATTCTTCGTATTAAATAAGGGAACTTATCGACATTAAAAAAATTTATTTTTTCGCAGACTTAAATGGATGTCATAAATTTTTTATTTTATTTAATCGAGCCTTATCACTAAGTAGTGTATNAATTGTCCCTGAGGGCCTTTGCCCATATTATTCGTAAATGAAGCATTAAATGATAACAACTCCACTTAAAAAGTTAATCAAAATATCAAGGTTCATTGAGCATAAGAGTATGAATTGGGTGAACCATATAGTAACATAATAAGACCAAAATGAACTCGAGACGATTCGAGGGACTGTGAAATGTCTAGGGTATTACCCACGACCTTTTCATGATGCTTTGGGAATCTTAGAGGACACTTGGACATATTATGATTTGCTTCATGGAATCATCCCCATTAATGGTTAAATTGGGCCCACCAAGGTACAACATAGGGTCTGGTACACAAACTTCAAACTAGTACTCTTTGAAAGCATGTTTTAATTCCTGCAAAATTATATATGCATTGCAAATACTAATCTTTCGACAGGTACACTTTTAAGTTATTTCATTGTAATTTACTTTTATTTACCTTTCTATACCTCTTGTTTCCTGCTTATAAACTTGGTTGTCAAACAACAAGGTCACCCTGCATTTCAAAACTAAAACTTTTAGAATAGCCATGGAGTTGATACTAAAACCAAAATTAAAAAATCAAAACAAGGTAATATGCACCACAAAAAAGTCAAAATATAAGACAACTCAAAATTTAATCACAAAAAAAATGAAAATTGCAAATAAATTAAAATGTCTTTATCTGATGATTGAGATTCCCTCAGAGGAGGTCACCTATGGTTGCTAATGAGATTTCAGGCAGTCTAAATGAAATTATAGAACTCATTGAGTTGAGTTCAGTAAATTCATTTGGACTAAGTGAATCTAAAGAAAATAGTGGTGCCGGAACGAGGGAATTGTGGGATCTTAACCGGTGTCACTATAATCAAATTTAACCCCCCATGATAATTGAATTTAAACTTGTCATTTAAACTTTTAAATCTTAGACTTTAGGACCGCTACTTCACCGAGGAGCTTGGAGCTAGCTTTGTGGGCAACCTTCTATAACTGTGATTTGCAAACAACACGAGGATCTGCAACAACACGTCTTTTCTTAGCTATTAAACAACAAGTCATATGATTTCAAGGTTGTCTGTCTACTGTGACATAAATCCTCAACTTCTCTTAAGGCTTTTATATGGCTCTGCTGTATAATTTAAGCTCTATTCTGCCTTAGGATTCTGAGGTTATTGTTTGTTACAACCTAAATCATCATATGTTCTAGGTTATTTGTGCGATCGTCTCACACGAATATAAGCTCTAACTGATAAACTTGGCAGGATGAAACATTTGAATAATTTCTTTTTTTTGAAATTGAAGCCAAATAGTAGGATAGCTTGGAAAGTCATTAGGGTTCTCCTCAAGATCTGTGACATCCTCTAGTTCTTCTTTCCTTTATATTCTAAACTAAAATATTCCAAATTTAAGACATTCCCATTTCACACATTTTTGTTCGATCTTTTGAAAAGTCATATCGTTTGAAATTCTTAAAGAAAATATCCCCTAATTTTTATCGAGAGTTTTCTTAGGTGACTTCAGTTATCTAAGATGTAATTAACTATAGGGGTCTGCCCTTATAGGAAACTTTCAAGAACCCAACTTAATATAAACCCTAGCTAATTCTTTGTATTAAATAAGGGAACTTATCGACATTAAAAAAATTTATTTTTTCGCAGGCATAAAGGGATGTCATAAATTATTTAGTTTATTTAATCGAGTCTTATCAGTAAGTAGTGTATCTACCCTTCGGGATAGATGTATTGCTTGAGGTATTTGACTCGTTTATTTAAACTACTGAGGATATGAGATCGGTCTGGTCTTATATTTTCAAAATTTAAAATACAACTTTTCTTAAATTATTATATAATTTAAATTAAATCGAACGTCGAGATTTCTATTCTGGCAATCGACAATTTTCAATTTGTCTATCGACACCAAAGCACATTATTTTTATTGAAAACAAAACACAACATGGACTTCAAATTGACCATAGATATTGATACAAATAAATTTAACTTTCCTTCAATATTGTTGTTGACATTCATCTCAAGGTGAACTTTTCTGTCCAATAAGGCTAAACATACAAGTTAATTTATATTTTTTTATATAATAATAAAAATTTTATTATATTTGTCCTAAACAGACCCTCTATAATGAACAAGTTATTGATGATCAATGGATCAAGGACATTTTTACTACTTAAGAGTTAACTTTTGAATTTAATTCAATTATTTTTGTAGGGGGCTTAAAATTTAAGTATTTGATCGAAAAAAAGAAAATACATTATTAAATTCAAATGTATTTATAATTCATTTTTTAGTTCTTTTTTAATATATTTAGAATTTGTTGTATTTGGGCGAATTTTAAATACACAGTTGTATAAAGTGATATTATAATTCAATACTTGTTGTCAGTCGCCACCAGTCATCCAGTGACATTCACATCATCAGAATCCCATTGCCGCTATTGTTGAGCGCTTGCAGACGCCACTGTTGGCTGCCCACTGCTCGCTGCCGCCGTGAATCACCACCACCCACTTCCCACTGCTTTTGGATGGCCATTGGTCACCAGTCAAAATCACAATTATAGGTTATATTTGTTTTGCCTTTTCAGATCATCTATTGTTATAAATGCATTTGAATAATTTGAACACATGTATTGGAATATATGATTGAATTTATAGGATTGACAGGTCAAAGATTTGTTTTTGAAGCCTTTCATAGGATTTGAGATCCTAGATTTTTTCGGATCATCTATCATCAAATCAAGGATTTTCTTAGAAGATGACCTACATACTCTTCCATGATATCTCTACCACCCTAGAAATAATCATTCTATTTTTTCCAATTCTTCATTTGGATTGATTATCCATTCACCTCATAATTATTTAAAAACTACTTATGCAAATTTATGAGAACTTGGAGCTTGCCTTATGTGTTTTTGGCGCTGTTGTTGGGGATTAAAATATTCAAGTAGTGGTGTCAACTTCATAAATCCTTACATATAAAAAAATATCGACATCAGTAACATGCCCTTATCTTTCGGACTCTGAAGTTTCTGACCATTCTGCTAAATGCAATTTTACCTTGATTGGTAAATTTTAGTTTGGCCACCCTATAATGGAAGCTATTAGGAGAACCTTTGAAGATTTTAAGCTAGCTGGCAGTGGAAAGTGGGCTTTTTCGATGGCAGGCATGTCATGATCCAATTAGCAATAGAAGAGGACTAAGCACAAATTTTCTAAAAAAAGCTCATCTCCATTGATGGCATACAAAAGAAACTTTTAAAATGGACACCTGATTTTGATCATGGAAAAGAACTCCCATTATCCTCATTTGACTTAAACTCCAAGGTTTAAAGCTTCACTTTTTCAACCACAAAGTACTTTTTTTTATTGGTTCCCTACTGGGTAGGCCAATGAAGCTAGACATATTCACTTTCAATCTATTTAAGCCATCGGTTGCTCCAAATATTATGGAAAGGGATATTGCTCTCCCACCTATTGATGAGGTCTGGTTGGGCAAGACCCATAATGGTTATTGACAACCTATTTTCATGGAGCAGAAGCCATATTACTGTACACATTGCAAGATGTTTGACCATACTAACCAAAAATGCTACAGTCTCCACCAACCTCTAAAACCACCTAAGAGTACTCCTCTGCCCCCTGAACCTTCTGCTCCCTCTCCTATAGTTATGGTTGACCTCCCAGATCTAATTTTGGGCCCTATTGTTGAGGATATCAGGATTGATACTGAGATTAAGGCATTAGAGGATGATACCAATTTTGCTCAGATGGTTAACTCTACATCAGAGGCCCAGATCTTTTCCCATGTTGAAGAAGTTGTGGCTGATTTGCAACACCTACTTGTCCATGTTGATGAAAAAGTGGACCTTCAACCCCTTGTCATCAACCAAGATCTCCTTGTGGCACCTTCCTCAGTCAATTGCAGAGATGCAGCATTCCCTAGAGATTGATCAGTAAATTCATAAAGCCAGGAAAATGAAGAAGAACCAATTTGAGCTAAAGAACCCATAGGAGGATACCCCTATCATTGAAGCAGGAAGCTCTTATTCAACCAGGAGGGAGCCTCTTACCAGGCTCACCAGGGGGAAATCTAATCCATCCCATCATGATTAACTTATTATGCTGGAATATTAAGGGGATTGC
>NEWO01000750.1:14242-60185 GCA_003013225.1 Phalaenopsis aphrodite | reverse complement strand
ATGGCTAATAAGCCTTCAATTCTTCTCAAGTTTGTGTAACAGATAGACCAATTGCATTGAACAAAGGGGCATTTGCATACATACCACCCAAATCCTCTGTATATACGTATCTAACACCTACAGGCTACTTTTTACATTTATACTACCCAAAATTTTCATATCACATGAAAAATATGATTATTTTTTTACTTTTCAAATTGCGAAATAGATCTTTTTTCACGCATAGATAAGGTAGCATATATATAAAAAATTTATGTTTAGCTAGATATGTAATTACGAAGGAGCTTAGTGTCATGTAAGTAAATCTTGAACAAACTAATTAAAGAGTCAATTATTTATTATTAAGTTAAATTGTTGTTTGGAATAACCAATCAAAAATATGAATGAATACTAATAAAAAACAAATAATTCTCTTGAATGTTTGTGATGCGTGAAAGAATGTAGTACTATAGTATTTATTCAGCATGCAATAGAATGATTGATCTGTTAAAAACTATTTTGTTGAACAAGACTTCAAAAAATTGTGCGAAATACAAAATGCTTTTATGTTGAATAAGAAATTGAAAATATTTTTTTTTTGTTGAATAAGAAAAATAGTAGACTCTGATTAATTTTGGTAAACTCGATGCATTTCATGCCAAACTTTCCATGTCAAGCAAAACTTTTCTCCATCAAGCCTGTCTAAATTAATAAAGTCACATCATATATCTTTAATATATGTTATAAGAAAATTAATGATTCACTTTATTTGATGCACTTAAATTTGTAAATCAAAATATTGAAATGAAGGCAAAAAAATATGATAACCATATTTCATTCCAACCTACTCTTTTCTTTATCTAAAGCAAAAGCTTGAAACTAGACTTGCGTTTGACGAATTTAAATCTTGGTGATCTAAAAATTTTGAATATATCTCATGCTAGATTTCTTTTTTTAGCTGAAAAAAATATCAGTAATCATATATATAGGTTGATGCATTAAACATAAAATTAAGACATGGTTTGACAATTGAAAAAAATACTTCAACATATTAATAAACAATATGCATGATTGTTTGCTAGGAATGAAATTATAATTATCACATGTGCAATCATTTGGTATAACGTATTGCTCACATAGTTATTTCTCATTCTCACTTGTCATAGTCTTAGAAATACCATATAAAAGTTATTCATGTTTTGGCGCATATAAATGATGGTTACCTAATTCGTTATCCTGTTATTGTAGTTGATAATAAAATCACCTTAATATAACAAGATAACACTCAATTACACTCGTGTATAATTATTGTGTGGAACCCCGTTTGTCCTTAAAAATTGCCCATTTATTGTTGCTTATGTCATTCCCTATGTAAGTCATCATAATTTGTTAAACTTTCCCATATGACTGACCTTTCATTTATTTTCTCTTTAGCAGCAATGTCACACTTTATGTTACATATACCATTTATGCATATGGTGTCACTAATTTTTTTGAGCTATATATAAGTCATAACACTTGCACACTATGAGAACATAAAATTAATTTTAACAGATGGACATGTGTAATATATTGAAGTTATTAGTAAAATTAGATACTATTAACATACTCATTACGAAGAAATGACTATTGGCATAAATACACAAGTCTAATTTTTTTATAAGGAATTAATAAATAATAGACATAAGATACTTTGCCCTTTATAGTTGAGATGAGTACCTCTGCACAAATATTAGATTTTTCTTGGAATAGGGTTCCTTGCACACATCAGTTTGAAGCCTTGGTATTTTCTACACAGATCTAAGAAAAACTTCAATTTTCAATTTTGTTGCCATTTCTTAATTTAAAATAAAACTAATTCTAAATAACCTCAAAAGGAGCAAATTACATAAAATTAAAATATTACTCATTATAAAAACTGGTTGCACATCTGCATTGATTTAAATAGGTATGCATATATAATAATTTTATACATGCGTAGCTAAATAAATTAGGTTTAGGCTTGACTCAATTCAAATTCTATTTGATCTGTCCTTACCCTATTTTAGAGTTGTTGACATCAAATCTAGCTCATAGTGACGCAAATTTTAAATTATTTGCATTCTCAAGTCAAAATCACCACCCTATATGTATTTGGGGGAGATAGGAGAAGGCTGAGTCAATTAAAAAAAAGCTTAAAAATGAATGAATAGTTCACAAAAACAAAACTTAGCTACAAATTTCAACAAATAATATTTTATATTTAATTAATACTCAAAACAAACAAATAATTCTAATAATTAAATTAAACCTTTAAATATCTTGAAAATTGGTCCAAGTGGTCCTCTGACCTATGTGAACCCCCAGTATTTTTCTTAAGGACAGAGTTTTTGTCTATAAAATTAAATAAATTCAAAAAAAAATAAATTTTCTCTTATGATGTTTTAATTAAACCATGAGTGGGGTAACATAAAAATCTAAAAGTCATTTGGGTTTAATTTAATGAATTATAAGGTGTCAAGGCCCTAAGAGCAAAACGGTAATCTTGGAATTTAAGCCTTAATTAATATTTAGGCCTAACCAAAGGGTAAATGGGTAATAAATGTTCATAATTGATATGTCTAGATGATTGAAATGTAAAAGGGATAAATTGCAATAACCAATCTCACTTTGGTCTCATTAAGGATAAATTTGTAATTTCTTAAATTGACAAAATTTGGAAGAGTAGTTAAATAAGATGATATTGAGGCTGGGGGTTTAACTTTGGAAGATCATAACCCACTAATTTAAAACCCCAATTAATGGTTTTAAAATGATTTATGATTTCTGATAAGGATTAAAAACATAAATATTTAAGCTTTTTTTTAAAATTACGAATCTAGTCATGATGTTTTAAGGGCTTAGTGGTGAATTAGTCTTAATCAAAATTTTGTCTAATGAGGTTTAGGCAATGACCTATAAATAATTTGAAACGTTTTTAAAAAAAACACTACAAGCCCATCTTTAAAAATCAAACTGACTAAGTTTCTTAATTAAGTCAAATTGTTCCTGAGGGCCTTTACCCGTATAATTCGTAAGTGAAGCATCAAATGATAACTACCCCACTTAAAAAGATAATCAAAACATCAAGGTTCATTAAGCATAAGGTTATGAATTGGGTGAAACATATAGCAACATAATAAGACCAAAATGAACTCGAGACGATTCGAGGGACTGTGAAATGTCTAGGGTATTACCCAGGACCTTTTCATGATCCTTTGGGAATCTTGGAGGACACTTGAACATTTTATAATTTGCTTGATGGAATCATCCCCATAAATGGTTAAATTGGGCCCACCAAGGTACGACATAGGGCTTGGTAGACAAACTTCAAACCTGTACTCTTTGAAAGCATGTTTTAATTCCTGCAAAATTATATATGCATTGCAGATACTAATCTTTCAGATAGAGGAACGGGAGGAATCGACAGGTATGCTTTTAAGTTATTACATTCCAATTTACTTTTATTTACCTTTATGTACCTCTTGTTATTGAGAACCTATTATCATGGAGCATAAGCCATATTACTGTATACATTGCAAGATGTTTGACCATGCGAACCAAAAATGCTACAGTCTCCACCAAACTCTAAAACCACCTAAGAGTACTCCTCTGGCCCCTGAACCTTCTGCTCCTTCTCCTAAAATAATGAAGAAATTCTATGGTTTTATCCACGCGGGTAATTGTAACAATAAAATTTGGATTTTTTGTAAAAAGTAAATCAACTTGTCTATTAGCATCAACCACCCTCAATTTCTTCATTTTTCTGTTTATATGGCGGGAAGCACAAGTTTTGCTACCATCATTTATGCTGGCTTCACTAGATTTGTTAGAGCAGATCTCTGGACAAATTTATACCATATCAACACTTCCATGTCTTCCAGCTAGCTGGTTAGGGGAGATTTCAATTGTATTTCATCCTTTTATGATAAGAAGGGTGGTAGAGCTCCTAGTCTATCTTCAATGACCACTTTCAATGACAACATTCAATCTTTTGGTTTGTTTGATCTTTGTTTTCAAGGTCCCCAATTCACATGGAGAAGAGGGAATACTTGAGAAAGGTTGGACAAGTTCCTTGCCAGTGATTCTTAGTTTCATAACTACTTGCATACTTTTGTCACCCTTCTTACCTTTGCAGGTTCTGAACAAATTGAGGATGGGTGGCTGGAGACAGTGGGATTGAACTTAGAGAATTTAGGAGGAGCTCTGGGAAGAATTTGACAGAGCTTACCTAAAGAATTGGGTTAGCTTCAAGTTTTTTCGTGGAGGGGGAAATTTATAGTTCAAGCCAAAGGGAAGGCCTCATGCCCTCATTGGCTGGCGCAAGTAAGTTGAGGTGGAGGGGAATTCAACGTCAAATTCTGGAGTTTAAACCATGGTGGTCCTCTCTATTTTGGGTTTTTCGGCAACTAGGGTTGCTGACCAGACCAAGGTTGGTGGCTAGCTGGCTCAAGGAGATTAAGGAAAGTTGAATTGTGATAAGCTTGGGGGCTTGTTGGCTGATTGCATGGTAAGTGGGTTTAGCCAAATTCGGAGGATGAGTTCTCCATTTTGAGGGACCCTTGGTCCATGGCACCAATTAAAGGTTTTAGGTGATGTGATTAGCATCCTAGGAGGCTAACGAAGGCAGGGAAAGATTAAGCATGGGTTAATTTGGATCTTAGGCTCAAAATTAGGGTTTGGGCAAAAAGTTGGATTTGGGCTTGGCTTGGGCTTGGATCCAAATCAATCGAAGGCTTGATTTGGTTTAGGAAAATGTCATGAAGCATTTAGAAAACAAATTTCAAGAAATCAGATTAAGGGCAAGCTTCAATTTGATGAGATTTTGATTTAGGGTAAACTTGGGGCATTTTGTTTGTACTTAAGATTTAGGCTTAAAACTGGGTTGGAATTTGATTTCAATTGGGCTTAGACATGATGAAGTTTGATTTGGTTTTGAAATTGGGGGAGTTTGAAATCAAATTGGTGGCAATTTGTGATAATTTGGGGACTATAGGCATTTAGGGGCAATTTGGGAATTTAGGTGTAATTGGGATCATTGTGTGGTTAGGATTGATTCTAGGGAGGGGTTTGGAATGATTTTGGATATTTGGTAAATTTTAGGATATGGGGGCATTTTGGTAATTTTGGGGAAATCAGGGGTATTTTGGGAATTTTGAAGAAATATGGGTATTTTAGTCAACTTGAATGGTTTGAATTGGTTCAATATGTTTTTTGGGTGAAAATTGACAATTTGAGCAATTTTTGGAAAATTAGAGTTTCAGAGGCATTTTGGTAAATTTCGAAAATTTTGAGGGTAGATGGCCAAGGATGGGAGTTTAAGTTAATTTATAATTTTTATAATAATAATAATAGTTTTATTATAATTGTCCTAAACAGACCCTCTATAATGAACAACCTATTGATGATCAATGGATCAAGTGCATTTTTACTTGTTAAGAGTTAAATTTTGAATTTAATTCAATTCTTTTTTTGTAGGGGATAAAAAATTTAAGTGCTTATTCGGAAAATAAGTAAATACAGTATAAAATTCTAATGTACATGGAAATCACTTACTAGTTCTTTTTTAATGTATTTAGAATATGTTGGATTTGGACGAATTTTAAAAACACAGTTGTATAAAGTGATATTGTCACTCGAAACCAGTCATCAGTCTCCACCAGCCATCCAGTGTCATTCTCATCATCAGAATCCCATTATCACCATTGTTGGGTGCTTACTGACGCCACTGTTGGCTGCCCACTACTCGCTACTCGCTGTCGCCGTCAATCACCACCACCCTTTTGCCATTGCGGCTGGATGGTCATTTATCACGGGTGAAAATCACAATTATAGGTTCTATTTGTTTTGGCTTTCCGGATCATCTATTGTTATAAATGCATTTGAATAATTTGAGCGCATGTATTGGAACATTTGTTTGAATTTATAGGATTGATATGTTAAAGATTTGTTTTTGAAGTCTTTCATAGGATTTGAGGTCCTAGATTTAACTGACAAGTTAAATTATAATAAAGTAGTCTCTTTCTCTTTTTGCAAAAATCTTTCTTTACAATTTCATCCACCTTCTTCTCGGCTTTAAGCCCCTTAAAGACTTTTGCTCTCTGACAAATTTCTATTCATGCCTCAATCTTCTTGCTCATCTCGAGAACAATTAACTCCTTTTTTTATATAGGTAGAGAAGATTGCATTGCCATTAACTCAATTAGACAATAAATCATCTTATTCTTCGAGGTTATTATTGCATGACCTTTAGCATCCCATCACTGGTTGCCATAATGTTTAATCCTTTGAAATACATTATACTAGCCACTCGGCATAGAATCTAGTTGTGTATTAAGTTCCAACTTTCAAAATATTTAGGAAAAAAAATATTTGATTAAAATAATGATAATTAAAGTAAACAAAAAAAAGATGTGTTTTTTTTACCTATACAACAACAACACCATTATGTTTCCTCAGAAGAGGATCTTCATACTCTTTCATGATATCTTTGCCACCCTCGACCTAATCAAACTATTTTTTTCAAATTCTTCATTTGGATTGATGATCTATTCACCTCATAATTATTCAAAGACTACTTATGCAAATTTATGAGAACTTGGGGCTTGCCTTATGAGCATTGATTGACGTCTTTAGTAAGAGTGCAAAGGACCTCTCTAAATTAAAATACACGCTGAAATTATAGCCCTTATCCTCTATCACATATTTTTTCATATAGTACAATACCAATTGAAGACTCTCAATAGTTGAACTTTCAAAAACCATCAATATCTACTTCTCCCAAATGTCGACTGGACTCAGGAGTTCCTATCATCTGCTTTTCAGGAAGGCCTATATCAAAATTTATACAGGGGAATTTATCACATTTAATCTTTAGAGATCTTTTATTTAGAATGTCCATTTACCTATTGTTGCGCCTACAAAATAACATGCTTCTTTGTTTCACAAATGAACATTCATATATGAGATAACAATTTTAAAGTCAATCTTAATCCAAGATGGACGTATGACATGGTGGCCCCAATGAGGGGCACACGTGTGCTTTCATATATTGTTATGTAACATGACAGCCAAATAAAATAAGACTATCACTTGTTGTCCACTGTCAGTCGCTGCCTGCGTCCGACGCCACCGTTCTCAGTAGGAGACCATTGATGTCATTGTTGGGTGCTAACCAACACCATTAGTTGCATTCCCATTACTTGCATGACCACTACCTATCGCTGCCCTCGACACCGCCAGCTTGCCACGTATTGTGGCCGCCAACTTTAAAGAATTTATTTTACATTGAATTCATTTTTATTCAAACAAAAAAAGAAAATTTGAATTCGGTGTTTATTAAGCCAAACAATTCTAAAAGATTTCAAATGAAACATATTAATTAGTTGAAGATTGCATTCCTTTTATAGCCCAAATATTTTGTAATATTCTAAACTGCTTACTTCATGGAGCTTTAAGAAAAAATGGCTTATTTGACTCAACCAATGGTCTAAGTCCAGTTCAAATTAATCTGATAAATAGCAAGGTACTTTTTTGACTCAACAAAAACATTTCTATGCTTGATACTTTTTCTTTAGCATTTATAGTGATCTCTTGTATGAGGTCAATCTATCATAAACTTAGAGCACAACAGTCTTTTTTTTTGCTCTGCTATGTACTGAATGTGGTATGCTAATAAGCATTCAGTTCTTCTCAAGTTTGTGGAACAGATAAACCAATTGCATCGAACAAAGGGGCATTTGCATACATACCTCCCAAATCCTCTGTATATACGTATCTAACACCTACAGGCTACTTTTTACATTTAGCTGAAAAAAATATCAGTAATCATATATATAAGTTGATGCATCAAACATAAAATTAAGACATGATTTGACAATTAAAAAGAATACTTCAACATATTAATAAACAATAAGCATGATTGTTTGCAGGGAATGAAATTATAATTATCACATGTGCAATCATTCAGTATAACATATTGCTTACATAATTATTTCTCATTCCCACTTGTCATAATCTTAGAAATACCATATAAAAGTTATTCTTGTTTTGGCCCATATAAATGATGTTTACCTAACTCGTTGTCCTGTTGTTGTAGTTGATAATTGAATCACCTTAATATATCAAAATAACAATTGGTGTGACACACTTCTCGATTATGACTAGTGGTGATTTCAACAATATGATTCCATCTATGCTTGACAGTTCCAAGAAAACCATTCTTTTCATTTAGATTTCTTACTTTTTCTTAAGCTTTTATACCGATCTCTTGTATGAGGTCAATCTATCATAAACTAAGGGCTCAACAATCTTGTTTTTTGATCTCTGTTATGTACTGAATATGGTATGCTAATAAACATTCAGTTCTTCTCAGGTTTGTGGAACAGTCAGACCTATTGCATCGAATAAAGGGGCATTTACATACATACCACCCAAATCCTCTGTATATACGTATCTAACACCTACTCTCTACTTTTTTACATTTATACTACCCAAATATTTCATATCACATCACTTTATTTGATGCACTTAAATTTGTAAATCATTCACTTTATTTGATGCACTTAACTTTGTAAATCAAAATATTGAAATGAAGGCCAAATCCAATAACCTTATTTCATTCCATCCTACTCTTTTATTTATCTATAGCAAAAGCTTGAACCTAAAGTTCCGTTTGACGAACTTTAAAACTTGATGATATACAAATGTTGAATATATCACATGCTAGTTTTCTTTTTTTAGCTGAAAAAAATATCAGTAACCATATATATATATATATATATAGGTTGATGCATTAAAGATAAACATAAGACATGGTTTGACAATTGAAAAAAATACTTCAACATATTAATAAACAATAAGCATGATTGTTTGCAAGGAAAGAAATTATAATTATCACGTGTGCAGTCATTTGGTATAACGTATTGCTTACAAAACTATTTCTCATTCTCACTTGTTATAGTCTTAGAAATACCATATAATTGTTATTCATGTTTTGGCGCATATAAATGATGGTTACCTAACTCGTTATCCTGTCATTGTAGTTGATCATTAAATCACCTTAATATAGCAAGATAACACTTAATTACACTGGTGTATAATTGTCGGCACTATTTTGGTTAAAGAGTTGCCCGTTGGAAGCTGTCGATCATCGGAATCGAACTCCCGTCGTCCGTTTTGGACGGAGACATAATTTATATATATATATATATATATATATATATATATATATATATATATATATATATATATATAAAGTTTTAGAAAAATATTAAATCAAACTGACCCCACATTTTTCATAGTTTATAAGAAAGAACACTATACCTCAAACCCTGTATCTATCCTGAATGATAAACACAAGATTTGAGGATGAGACTCGATCAAATAAACTAAGAATTATATGACATTCATTTGGTCTGCGAAACCGTTTATTTGCTGAAAATTTCCCTTATTTAATATGAAGAATTAAATATGGTTTATATTAAGCTGGGTTCGGACAAACTTCCTATAAAGACAAACCCTATAGTTAATTACATCTTAAATAACCGAAGTCACCCAAGAATACACTCGATAAAAATCAGGAAATATTATCTTCAAAGAGGTCAAAGGAAGGGACTTTTCAACTAAACCGGACAAAGAGGTGTGAAATGAGAATGACTTAAATTTGGAACACTTTGTTGTAGAATCAAAAGGAGGAACAACTAGGGGATATGATAGATCCAGAGGAGAACCTCGGTGACTTCCCAGTCTGTCATATTGTTTGGCTTCAGTTTTGAGGAGAAATATTTATTTGACTGTTTCATCCTACCAATTTTATTGGTTTAGGGCTTACATTTATGTTAAACGATCACACAAATAGCCTGAAAGATGTGAGGGTTTAAGTCGTGACAGACGACAACCTCGAAATCCTAAGACGAGTTAGGGCTTAGATTATACAACAGAGTTATACAAAGACCTAAAAATAAGATTAAAGATTTATGTCGCTCTAGGCGGACAACCTCGAAATCCTATGGATTGTTGTTTAATTTTAAGGAAAGAATGGTTTAGCTGATGGAGACGTGTTTTGATGTTGAAGATGGCCGTGCTGCCCACCATGCTAGCTCCAAACTCCTTGTCGTGATGAGTTTAAGTTTTATAGGGTGTCAAGCTATGATGCCAAATAAGATAACCATATGGTTGTAGTTCTTTTAAAAAATATTTATGGGGGCACGTTAAAGTTGATTAGAACGACACCGGTTAGGATCCCACGGTTCCCTCATTCCAGTACCACTATTTTCTATTTGATTTACTTAGTCCAAATGAATTTACTAAACTCAACTTAATGAGTTCCATACTTTCATTTAAACTGTGAGAAGCATCGTTAGCAACCGTAGGTTACCTCTTCCGAGGGATTCCCGATCATCCGATAGAGACGTCTTAATTTTGAGTTGTAGTTGTGATTTTTGTGATATTTGTGATTAAATTTTGAGTTGTTTTATATTTTGAATGTTGTGGAGGTGATTTTTATCTTGGTTGATTTTAATTTTGGTTTTGGTTTTACTGCTGTCCTAGCAGTTTTGATTTTCATGCAGGGTGACATCATTGCTTAACATGCTAGTTCATATTTTGGTTATACATGCAAGTGAGTAAGTACAGTAACGCACTAAAAAAAGTACGGGAAACAAAAAATGCAGGTAAATAAATCCTAATAAAAGCGTACCTACATGGTCTTCCCATCATCTCCAACGGAAACTCAAAATGCATGTAAGGGCATTTTATGTAAAGCTGGAAAAATAAGATTCCTAGATTATATCTTTGTGAGTCCTTAATGGTTTGATTAAGGATGATTTTATTAAGTGAAACATATCAAGTTTAGTAGACCTCCGAGGTATCCAACGAGTCAGGAGAGAAAGGCTGGTCCATGCTTTCCCCTCACCACCTGGTGAAAATTCTTGAGCTCATTTAAACTTATTATGTTGCTTAATAATCCATCCTGTAAATATTTCTAGTGTTCAATGAACATCGATGTTTCAATTATCCCTAAGAGTAGGGTGATTACCATTTATCATTCAATTCGAGAATTATACAGGTGGAGACCCTTAAAGGGGCAAGCTACTGTTATTAAGACACTTGGCCAATTTTAGTTTTAATTTGGGCTTGTAGTGTTTATAGGTGTTCAATTTTTATTCACTTTTCTAAAATTTATTTAACCAAATTTAGTTTAGCTTAAGTCACTACTAAGCCCTTAAAATCCTGGTGAATGTCTTAGTCATTTTAAAAGAGATTAAATTTTAAGTGATAATAATTCGTCATAAAAACATTTGAATGTTACTTGAACACCAGATAGGGGTAATAAATTAGTGAGTTATAAACATCCAAAACTATNGATTTATGTCGCTCTAGGCGGACAACCTCGAAATCCTATGGATTGTTGTTTAATTTTAAGGAAAGAATGGTTTAGCTGATGGAGACGTGTTTTGATGTTGAAAATGACCGTGCTGCCCACCATGCTAGCTCCAAACTCCTTGCCGTGATGAGTTTAAGTTTTATAAGGTGTCAAGTTATGATGTCAAATAAGATGACCCTATGGTTGTAGTTCTTTTAAAAAAAATTTATGGGGGCACGTTAAAGTTGATTAGAGAGACACCGGTTAGGATCCCACGGTTCCCTCATTCCAGTACCACTATTTTCTATTGATTTACTTAGTCCAAATGAATTTACTAAACTCAACTTAATGAGTTCCATACTTTCATTTAGACCGTGAGAAGCATCGTTAGTAACCGTAGGTTACCTCTTCCGAGGGATTCCCGATCATCCGATAGAGACGTCTTAATTTAGTTGTAGTTGTGATTTTTGTGATATTTGTGATTAAATTTTGAGTTGTTTTATATTTTGAATGTTGTGGAGGTGATTTTTATCTTGGTTGATTTTAATTTTGGTTTTGGTTTTGCGGCTATCATAACAGTTTTGATTTTCATGCAGGGTGACATCATTGTTTAACATGCCAGTTCATATTTTGGTTATACATGCAAGTGAGTAAGTACAGTAACACACTAAAAAAAGTACGGGAAACCAAAAATGCAGGTAAATAAATTCTAATAAAAGCGTATCTACATGGTCTTCCCATCATCTCCAACCGAAACTCAAAATGCATGTAAGGGCATTTTATGTAAAGCTGGAAAAATAAGATTCCTAGATTATATCTTGGTGAGTCCTTAATGGTTTGATTAAGGATGATTTTATTAAGCGAAACATATCAAGTTTAGTAGACCTCCGAGGTATCCAACAAGTCAGGAGAGAAAGGCTGGTCCATGCTTTCCCCTCACCACCTGGTAAAAATTCTTGAGCTCATTTAAACTTATTATGTTGCTTAATAATCCATCCTGTAAATATTTCTAGTGCTCAATGAACATTGATGTTTCAATTATCCCTAAGAGTAGGGTGATTACCATTTATCATTCAATTCGAGAATTATACAGGTGGAGACCCTTAAAGGGGCAAGCTAGTGTTATTAAGACACTTAGCCAATTTTGGTTTTAATTTGGGCTTGTAGTGTTTTATAGGTGTTCAATTTTTATTCACTTTTCTAAAATTTATTTAACCAAATTTAGTTTAACTTAGGTCACTACTAAGCCCTTAAAATCCTGGTAAATGTCTTAGTCATTTTAAAAGAGATTAAATTTTAAGTGATAATAATTCGTCATAAAAACATTTGAATGTTACTTGAACACTAGATAGGGGTAATAAATTAGTGAGTTATAAACATCCAAAACTATACCCCTAAGTCTAGGATCATTCAATTTGGTAGACTCCAAAATTTTAATCGTCTAGGAAATTTCAAATTTATCCTTTAATTGGAAAAAGTGAGATTGGTTTCTACCAGTTAATCCCTTGTGTTTCAATCATCCAAATTTGTTAATTAAGATAAAAGGTTGCTTATTTCCCTTTCTTGAATTAAGCCTAAATGTTAATTAAGGCTTAATTTCTAAAATTACACTTTTGCCCCTAAGGCTCTATCACTTCATAATTCATCAAATTTAATTCAAATGACTTTGGAATTTTCATCCCACCTCACTCATAGGTCAATTAGGACATCAGCGGAGAAAATGTGTTTTTTCAAATTTTAATTTAATTTATATATTTATTTATATGTAAGAATAGAGTTTCTTAAAGAAAATTCCATAATTTGACCAAGGCAAAGCCTAATCACTTGAAATTTTTACTAGAGGTAGACTTAGATTAGGGAAACACTTGCGCTAAACTGCATGATTTTTTGAGTTTTATTTGAATTACTAAAATTATTTTAATTTTTGGTGTATTAATTAATTATAAAATATTTTAAATGTGAAAAATTAAGTTTTACATTTTTATTAATTCTCTCTGAGATCAAAGAACCCGAAGGAATAGATTTATTATTTTCTGATTTTTTGTTGAATTATTAGAGTTTTTTAAGTGAAAGATTAATAAAAATTCATTTTTAGCCTTTAAAATTTATTTTAAGCTTTAAAATTCAATAACCTCACTTAAAGAATTAGGAAAAATATTTCAATTGTTCCTAAGTGCTTAGGAAATTTAGAACATTAGCATGAATTTTATCAATTTTGTGATTTTTATTAATTTTTAATTATCAAAATAGGCTTAAAAATGAAGTTTTTATTTTATTTACAGTTTTATTTTTAGAAAATTCCTCTAATCATAAAAAACTTCCAAACCCAATTTTTATGATTTTTTGAGTTACATTTTAATTATTAAAAATCATTTTAGTATAAAAAATGTCATTTAACTTAGAAGATCAATTTGAGTTATCAAATGAGCTCCAAATATTTTGAAAATTTTATGGGAAGTTCTCTGAACTTCAAATTACAATGGAGATTGAAAATCATGTCATTTATATGTTTATTTTTCCTAAATTAATTTTCTTTATGTTTTAGGTTTTGTGAGAGTTAAGTGTGTTCTTAATGACTTGACACATGAACAAATTTCTAAAGGGTTCTCTGGTCACAGTAGACTTTTAAAAATTTTCTTAGATTTTTCTAAGCAACATGCTAATTCTTATGATTAATTTATGCAATTAATAGACATAAACTTGAAAAATATGGATCTCTATTTAGAGGCCTTTTCTGACTTTGGAGGAATCAGAGAATATCCCCCATGACAGAGGCAACAACATGCCAAAATATCAAGCCATGGTGAAATGTCTACATGCATGGAGAGTTAAAATACTCAAATCAGTATTTAATTATTTAAAAATAAAATATGCATCAAATGAACTTCAAATTATTTCCACATTGTTCTCCTCTGTTCACTGAGAACTAGGATATTTTTATTTTATTTTTGTGATTTCTCTACACAAAGATATGGATTTTTAAAGATCAGACATTTAAATAAATCATAAAATACCCTATTTTTCTACTTAAACGCGCAGCGCCGCGCAATCATACGATGGCTCTGAAAACATGCATGACACGCTCTGGTTGGACGATGCCTTCCATGTAGCCGTTGACTCGGCCCATACATTATGAATCATGCTCCCATCTGACGCAATCAAAGCCCTCCATTTGATATACGTGCGATCCAACGGCTCCGCGTGATCGTCCCCAAATAGAATGAACCTACGGGCATTAACATTAAAACCCTCAGTTCTTACTCATTTCTTAACCAAATGACCTCAGGTTTGATCCTATGGACTCGTTTAAGTGTAACAAACACATCCATACGGTAAACATGTCATTAAACTAACCCTAATCAAATGGAGAATCAAAATAGGCTCGGGAAGAGGGGAAGTTCAATACCTTTGCTCTGAGAAGGGAAACTTCAATAAGAGGTGCTCAACATATTCGTGGTGGTCCAAGGAGGCTAGGGATTGATCTTTTGATTGTTGTGAAAGGTCTGGACCTCGATCAAGGCCGAATTTAGGTGTTGATCAAAGTCTAATGTAGAGGCTCTTTGTGAGGGGGGTTTGATGGGGCTTTATCTTCTTTCACTGTGGTGAAGGTGTGGGTGAGTTTAATTTGATTTTTGTGCATTGTGGAGGTGTGGGGAGCTCTGTCCTATCTTCAACAAGGATTTGAGCTAAAAAATTGAACTCTGGTAAGGGGAATTAGGGCATGGAAGTGATTGGGTTGCACTGAGGAGGTCTCAAAGAGGCTATGGAAAAAATTTAGAGGGGTCTCCTTGAGAAAATTTCAGCACCTCTATGTTGGTCGTATAGGTTAAGTTTTATAGCCATGGCAGGAGAGGGGAGATCTGGGCTGGCCTTGGGTGCAAAGGCTTGCTTAGGTGGAGGGCTGAGGAGCTCCAAAGGTTAATTAGGGTGAGGTAGCCTCTAGGGTTAAAATTGGGTTTGATTTGGCCTCGGGGCTGTGTATGTTGGGGGTTTCAGGCAACTAGGCTAGCCAGCAGGGCCAGAGGAGGTGGCCAGGAGGTCAGGTGAGTCAGGGGGAGGCTTAATTATGATTTACCCCCAAGGGTTAGTGATAATGAGGGAGATTTTTTATTAAGGCCCAAAAATGGGCATGAATCCCTTAATTTAGCGATCCCTTGGTCCATTGCTTGCTTGGGTGGATTTAGTATTGTTTATCCTAGTCCCAAGGAAGAGCTTAGTGACTGTGGAGTCACAAATTTGGTGACTTTAGGGTGCTCAGGCCAATTTTGGTGTATGGGTCCAATTTGGGTCCAAATGGCTAAAAGTTGGGTTTGGGTTGGACTATCCATGACTTTGAGCCCAAATGATTCATCAACATTGTGTAGATGAATGTAATGAAGAGTTTTAGTGAAGTATTGAAATAATTTTGAGTTTAATTGGGGGTTCAATTTGAAGGATTCCAGAAATTTGGTCACTTTGGGCATGTTGGGCTAGACTTGGGTCTAGATTGGGCTAGGCTTGGGATAAGTCCAAATTGATTATTGAAAATGGTCACTAGGAATGTAATGAAGAGTTTTTTACATAAAATAGGTGCCAATTTTGGGACCAAGGTAATCAATTAGGTAAAATTTGGAAACATAGCCAATTTGGGGCAAAATTGGGGTTATTGGACTTGGGTAAAACTTAAATGAAATTGCGACTTCACCAAGGCTAATTAAAGGTCACGTTTGATGTGTAGGATTGTTATAAAGAGTTTAGGATTCAAATTAAGGCCAATTGAGTGGACCATGGGGTTCAATTTGGTGGGATTAGGCCATATAGTCAAAATTGGAGGTTTGACCTAGATCAAAATTAGACTCAAAGAATGGGCCAAATGAGCTTGGATTTGGTTTAAATTGGTCACATGTAAGGTGAATTTGAGTTTAGGATTGAAATTTGGGGAGATTGGGACCAAATTGATGGACATTTGAGGTAAATTTGGGGAAATTGGGCCTTTAAAGGCAATTTGGGGGTTTTGGTCAAAATGATCAAATTGGTCAAATTGAATCCAATTGAGGGGTCCAAATGGGTTTTGGAAACATTTGGAGTGATTTTGGAGGTTTTGGGAAAGTTTGGGGTGCCAAGGGTATTTTTGTCATTTTGGCAATTTTGGGGATATTTTGGTAAATTTGGTATTTTTGTGGTCTTCGGTAAATTAGGTATTTTAAAAAGTTTTGAAATGATTTTTGAACAAATTTGGATATTTTGGATGAATTTGGAGATTTTGGGAATTTTGGCCAAATTTAGGGTTCCCAAGGTATCTAGCTAATTTAAGGGATTTTGGGTTAAAATGCCAAATTGAATATTTTGGGTAGAATTGGGGAGATAACCACTATAAATAAGCTATGGACCAATGGAAACCCCATTTGGGTCCTCCATGTACTAGTTAAAGTTAAACCCTAGCCTAAGGCTAGTAGGTTTAGGGGACCATCTACATGAGTCTCCCAAATGATCAAGGGATCAAAGTCAACAAATATTGAGTTTAGGGTTGTGAGTGATTGTGAATGAGAGAGAGCGTAGGTGAGTGAACTAACTCCAGACCAACACCCAGGGCCAACCCGAAGGGCAAGCAGTCCTATGAGAACTCTTCTTGAGCTCCCCCATAATGACTCCACCTACTAAGTGCTAGAGGTTAGGATCAATATGTGGAACTTCAAGTTGAGCAAGGAAGAGGGTAGAATTTATAATGGTGAGGGTTTCTTTTCTAATTTTCTAGGAATAGTCAACAGGAAAGTTCTATGGCTAGACCTTAGACTAGTAAAAAGGAAAAACTAAACCTCAACCAAAAGTGTGGTCAACATGATATTTTTGAACTGAAATGAAGGATTTAGGTAAATATAAAAACAAGTATTCATATATATGTAAAAAATTACATAATATAAGTATCGTGAGTTTGCACCTCTGCATTGATTTAAATAGGTATGCATATATAATAGTTATATACATGCGTAGCTAATGAAATTAGGTTTAGGCTTGACTTAATTCAAGTTCTATTTGATCTGTCCTTACTCTATATTAGAGTCGTTGAAATCAAATCTAGCTCATAGTGACCCAAAATTTAAATTATTTGCATTCTCAAGTCAAAATCACCACGCTATATTTATTTGGGGAGATAGGAGAAGTCTGAGTCAATTTAAAAAAAAAACTTAAAAATGAATGAATAGTTCAAAAAAAAACTTAGTTACAAATTTCAACAGATAATATTTCATATCTAATTAATAGTCAAAATAAACAAATAATTCTAATAAGTAAATTAAACCTCTAAAAATAATGAAAGTTTCTCCAAATGGTCCTCTAACCTAGGTTAAACCCAATTTTTTTCTTAAGGACAGAGGTTTTGTTTTGGTGTAGTTATTGAATTTTCATTAAAAATCCCAATTTTTGCATTAAAAAAATTATAAAATTAAATAAATTCAGAAAAATCACATTTTCTCCTCTGATAGTTTAATTAAATCTTTAGTGGGGTGGCATGAAAATCTTAAAGTCATTTGGGTTTAATTTAATGAATTATAAGGTGTTAAGGCCCTAAGGGCAAAATGGTAATATTGAAATTTAAGCCTTAATTAATATTTAGGCCTAACCAAAGGGTAAATGGGTAATAAATGGCCATAATTGACATGTCTAGATGATTGAAATATAAAAGGGATAAATGACCGTATCCAATCTAACTTTGGTCTCATTAAGGATAAATTTGTATTTTCTTAAATTGATAAAATTTGGAAGAGTAGTTAAATAAGAAGATATTGAGATTGAGGTTTTGACTTTGGAAGATCATAACCCACTTATTTGAACCCCCAATTAATGGTTTTAAAATGATTTATGATTCTTGATAAGGATTAAAAGCATAAATATCTAAGTTTTTTTAAAGAAAAAAATTATGAATCTACCCAAGATGTTTTAAGGGCTTAGTGGTGAATTAGGCTTAATCAAAATTTTGTCTAATGAGCTTTAGACAATGACCTATAAATAATTTGAAACTTAAAAAAAAAACACTACAAGCTCATCTTTAAAAATCAAACCGACCAAGTTTCTTAATTAAGCTAAATTTCCCTTAAGGGCCTTTAGCCGTATAATTCGTAAGTGAAGCATCAAATGATAATTACCCCACTTAAAAGGATAATCGAAACATCAAGGTTCATTGAGCATAAGGGTATGAATTGGGTGAACCATATAGCAACATAATAAGACCAAAATGAACTTGAGATGATTTGAGGGTCTGTGAAATCTCTAGTGTATTACCTAGGACCTTTTCATGATCCTTCGGGAATCTTAGAAATCCTAGTGTATTACCTCAATGGCGTCGTCGGCGCCCTAATTCAAATCTTCATATTTTGGTTCTTTTTGCTCCAAATTTGCTCTTTTTTGCATCCTTTTGCTCCAATGACCATAATTCAACATATATTAGTATAAAATAGGTATGAAAATCTCAACATATTTTTCTTTGGTCAAAATCCCCAAAACTTAACTATTACTTGTCCTCAAGTAATTTTAGTACTACATAAAAGTTATGATCTATTGTAGTAAAATTTTAATTAAGAAATACTACAAGTTTGATTTAAGTAAATACCATAGTGAGATTTTCAAAAAAAATTCAAGTAATTAAATTAACTCTATAGGTACAAGACTATCTAGTCATCAATTTTAAGAGTTCTAGTTTTCTATTCATTTCAAGAATGACTATATGTTGCAATGTCAAGTAACTTAGAATATTCATATGATAGGAACTTCATGAGAACACTACTAGTAAAAGATTCTGATCCATAAACATAAGTTCAGGAATGTATTTAGGTTTTCCCTTTAGGTAGGTCCAAGTGAAGCCAATTTTATGTTAGGCATCTCCTCAAGCTTCTCCTCACTTTTATATATATATATATATATATATATATATATATATATATATATTTCATTTGGATTGCTTTCAATCCTATATTTTTTTTTTCTTTTCTTTTCAGGGATTGTTGTCAATCATTTTTTTTTCTTTTTCAAGTGAGGATTACTATATTTGGATATTTTTTAATGATTTTGAACATCACCTTTCTTTCTCTAAATTTGAAACTCAAAGCATTCATTTACCTTATAAGTATTTCATAGCTTTTACAACATTGAGCCCCAATCTTTTCTTCTCAAATGAATTTCTAAGATTCTTAATATTTCAAAATATAGTTTTCTTTACTTTAAATAGTTAACTATAGTCTTATTCTCTTATACTAAATATCTTAATCTACAAAATTAATTTTCCTTACAAAAATATTCCTTTAAATCTACCATAATATTTAAACATCTATAAAATATAGTTATCTGAATTAAATTCACTACAAAAAATCATATTAATAATTTTTTTAAAATATTAAAATTGAGAACATCTAATAGTTAATCTTTTTCTTCCCTCCCCCAACTTAAATTTTTCAATATGAAATGATACAGGTGGAAAGAAAATTCTAAATATAAATCATACCTCTGTACTTTAGGCATTTTCATCTTATTCTGAAATTTTTGCAGTTCCTTCTCAAAATTTTAACTTTAACTGGTTTGTAATATTAGAAGCTTTCTATACATAAAAATCATTAGAGAATTTGCTGGGTAATTAAATTTTAAAATAAGTACAAAACTAATCATTATACAAACATAATATTTCTCTAACACGTCTACAATACTAAACAAAAAAATAATTACAAATATATTAAAATGCAAATAAAAATCACATCACATTACAATTTTACAAAGTACTAATCAACATCTATTGTAACTACACATGCAAATTTCAACTACCACACTAAACATTTATAACAATAATTAAATATTATTCAATTGCAACATAAAAATAAAAATGAAATTACAAAAACACAAACATATAATTCTATAACAAAATTAAAAAAATAAAAGTACATCAATTTCTATCATATATCAAAATCCCATAATATATCCTCGTCTCCCTGGTCAGCACGTAAATTGGGCTGATACTGAGTATAATAGGGGCATTCGGGAAAAGTAACATTAGGCTCACCTCTGTAGTACCGGGCCTGAGCTTCCTAGTAAGCTATCTCAAAGTCAGAATGCCTCTGTAGATACTAACTATCATAATCATGTCTACATTTTAATCCCCAATTTTTTCATTTATTTGCTCTATACTCTTTCGTTGTAAGGTTATCTCATTCATTAAATCATTCAGGGTAAGGGAGCTACAGGAAGGAAGGTCATAACTAGTAGAGGGGATATCTCTACAAGTAGAAGGTTCTTGACTCCTAATCCTAGATCTCCATTTTTCATGGGATTCTTATGTCTTCAAATTAGCTTTACTAATGGGTTTCATAGGGTAAACCCATTCTTCATCATCTCCAGCTTCAACTCCAGAAAGTTGGCAAAGTGCATAAATGAGGCCATGATGTCCCAGACCTCCACTTGATTCACTCTTTGTCGTTGTCAATATATTCTTATAAATAATTCTCCCCACATTTATAGTTCAATTATTTTGAATACAGAAATTCAAATAGCTCTATCTCTTGTTACCTCACTATGGAGATAAGTAGGTAACAGCGTAGAGGAAATAAAATAGTGTCACGCTTTAGATGTGACATTCAACATAGAAGCAGAAAAATTTACCCTTTCTCGTTGCTTTATAATCATAAAATGAGTTAATGCGGGCAGCACTAAACTCAACAGAAAAACCCCTTACTCGAACGGTTCCATCCTCAGAGTAGAACACATTGGCATAAAATTCTTTCACAATATTCATAACAGCCTTATTGGTGGTATAACAGAAGTTTTCTCACCTCCGTTTGGTAATAACTCGTTCAACTTCTCCTCATGGACTCTCAAAAACACAATTTTGTGTACATTTCTTCCCTTCAAATACTGAAGTAAATCTCGACTGAGCCTTCACATTGTTGAAGCGAGACTCGTCAAACTCAAGTCGCCTCTTTTGTCGTGGAGCCATTTCAATCTAATCAAAATTATAAAAAATTCTAAAATACACTTCAAATACTCAAATAATAGCTTCCAATAGTGAATCTAAGAGTTTGAAACTAAATTCCATGAATTTCTTCCAAATATTTTCTCCACATTCTAAATTTTTTCGGATCTTCTCAATGTGGAAGAAATTCAAGGTGAAAATCAAATATTTTTAGGTTGGAGTGAAGATCTTACTGAGTGATGATAAAATCCGGTGTCTAAATGCATTGAAATCACCCCAAATCCAAGATCTTCAAGCCTTATATCAAAATTTTTGTTTTTTAAGAGGAAGGGGATGATGAATAGTGGCAGTTGACTTGTCAAAATTGTGGTTAAAAGTGTTTTTTTGGGATCTTGCCATCGGCGAGGTCTTCAACGCCGTCAGCGAGTTCTTTTGAATTAAATAGCCTAAGTCTCGGGAAAAATTTGTCGTCATTAGCGTCGATGGCGCCATCGACGAGATTTTCAAAATTGATTCAATTTCCAAATTTTTACAATTTTGATCAATTTCAAGCCTCGACGACATCCCTTCAATCATTCGAGACATAAATTTTAAGTGATTAAATGATGTACTAACCCAAATAAACATTCACAAGACAAAATCTTACAATTATATAGAAATTCCAAAAGTTACAGTACATGTTACATGACACACATAGGTTTGGTATTTTCTCAACCTCAATACATCAAATCAGCGTCGCAATCCAAGTCACAACACTCTAAACGGTGAAAACAAACATCCTATGCTAATTCTCAATTATACTAAGATCTAAAAGCAAATTTAGAAAGTGACATAAGCACATAAGTTCAAATCAAATCCCGCACTTAGAAATACAAGTGGCAAAGTAAATCTACTACTCTTCCAATTCTATGTTTGTTTCTCTTATGATATCACCCATTGATTGAACATGAACGAAGAGGTTATAGAAGTGTCGATATGGGAAATCTTTAGTAGAGTGCTCTTCTATCAATCCATCTTCCTCATCAATCGTATCAAACTTCCTTCGAAATGTCAAGAGTGATCAAAATGGTCTTTGATCCTCCAATTTAGATGATTGAAAAAATCAGAGATATTGTTAATTACATTCATAACATTTTGCACCTCTTTCTCCCATTTTTTGATTCTGGGCAGGATTACTAGTGTCTTGTCTAGAACTAAAGGCTGAATAGGAAGTGAATTCTGAGCCAATTGATCCACAATAATAGTCATTTCACTCTCATCTTCATTGGCTGGGAACTTCTCGGTTGGGTCCAAAGGCTTCCAAGATAGAAGTACTTTTTCCCAATTCTCGTAAGATACTTGGAACTAACTGTAAAGTAAGAAAATTTTTTAAGGATGTCCAAGCCCATAAGTTGATCCATGAACGATCAGACCCAAAGCATACTTCACAATTATCGATCCAATATCGATCGACAATCTCATTTGGATGCAATAATTCAGAATAGCACTTTCCTTAGTAACTTTACCGATCCTCATTGTCGGTAATAGTTTTGCATAAATGAAGAAGTGCCAGTGTTTAGAAATGGGGTTTAAAAGTGTCGCAGAAAAACTAACGTACATGTTTTCTCTCATTTCCCAGTATTCAGTCTCGTCCGTCAAATATTGGTAGATCTCATTCTTTAGGTTTCTTGTCAGGACAAAGTTGGAATAATGGCAGACATGAACATTCTCGATCATATATAACTCATTAATCCATGCAAGAATAAAATTTATCCATCTACCTTGCACATAGACGACTCCCTGGTTGATTGCATGCAAATTAGCATAAAACTCCTTCACCACAGAAACGACTACGAAGGTTGTAGTGTAGCACAACACTTCCCATCGTCGTCGTACAATCATCTCTTCAATTTCTGTCGAAGGATTGTTCAATCCTCGATTCACAAATCCTCTTTCTTTGATTAATTTCCTCTTTGTCAGCACTTTGTTGAAGATTTGCTGCGCCTCGAAACTAATGAACTTTCTCCTGTTAAACACTCAAAATCTAAGGTTTTTAGTGGAATTGGACGCCATAGGGATGAATTTGGTGGAGTTTCAATTCGTTTTTGGGATAATACAAACTTAAGAACTGAATTTAGAAGTTTATATGGAGTAACTCCTGCCTAAAACCGCAAAAAATCATCATTTCAAACTCCGAAAACCGTCATCCCACCGTTCTCACAGTCGGCAGCGTCGATGGTGCCGTCGGTGAGCCTTTAGAATTAATTGCCTGGACTCTTGAGAAAACCCGCCGTTGGTGGCGTCGAGCCCGCCGTCGGCGCCCAAGGCAAAAATTTCACAGTTTGGCTCTAGTCCGAATAACGTTCCAATTTTCTCTATAGATCCAATTTTTATAATGATTCAAGGGTAAATATGAGTAGTAGAGTTCAATACTACCACAAACTAACGATAATTTCAAATAAAACCACTATAATCATAATAAAAATAAAGATAACTATGGGTTGCCTCCCACAAAGCGCTTGGTTTAACGTGATCAGCTCGACCTATTCAAGTATTACTCAGGTTGATTGGACCATTAAAACCTCTTTAAAATTTGGTCTTTTACCATCAAAATATGGCTTTAATCTGTGTCCATTTACTTTAAATCTATTCCCAGTCTTTTGATCTTCAATTTCAACAGTTTCGTAAGTATAAACTTGAGTCACAGTAAAGGGTCCTAACCAACGAGACTTCAATTTCCCAGGGAATAACTTCAGCCTTGTATTGTAAAGCAAAACTTCTTGTCCTGGTTAATCTTCCTTTCATGCCATAAATTTAATTTCTCATTATAAATTCTGTCTTTATCATACGATTCATTTCTTAATTCTTCCAATTCATTCATTTGTAACAATCTCTTCTCACCAGCATCTTTCAAATTATAATTGAATTCTTTAATCGCCCAATATGTTTTATGCTTCAATTCTACTAGTAAGTGATAAGTCTTTCTAAAAATTAACCTATAAGGAGTCATACCAATAGAAGTTTTATAAGCAGTCTTGTAAGCCCATAATGCGATATCCAGTCTAGTTGACCAATCTACTCTACTAGAGTTTACAGTCTTCTCAAGTATTTGTTTAATCTCTCTATTAGAAACTTCAGCTAACCCACTAGTTTGAGGGTCATACGAAGCAGAGATTCTATGAATAATATTAAACTTTTCTGCCAATCTCTGAATGTATTTATTCCTAAAATGGGATCCTCCGTTGGTGATAATCACTCTCAGCAGTCCGTATCTAGTGAAAATATTTTTCATTAAAAATCTAATATGCTTTCACATCATGAATGAATTTTCTTTGCTCTTGCAATGTCAGCATAGGTGACAAAATATCACTTACAATATAATTAACCATATCAGTATACAATGGTTTTTTCCACTCATTAATTTTATAAAGTTGTTCATCTGGGAAACTATTTTTAATTTCATTGTCGGTGTCAGATAATTCATGATATTCTAATCTCAACAAATGATCGACGATTTGATTATCAGTTCCCTTTCTATCAATAACCACAAAATCAAATTATTGCATAAAAAACATCCATATAATTAACCTTGGTTTGACATCCCTCTTTTGCATCAAATATTTAATAGCATAGTGATCAGTGTGCACAACACATTTAATCCCAATTAAATAAGATCTAAATTTGTCAAAAGCATACATAATAGCCAATAACTCTTTTTCAGTAACAGTATAGTTAATTTGAGCATCATTAAAAGTTTTTCTAGTGTAGTATATAACTTTAAAAATCTTTTCATACCTTTGTCCAAGAATAGCTCCAATAGCATAATCACTAGCATCGCACATCAGTTTGAATGGTTTCTCCCAGTTAGGTGAAACTATAATAGGGGTTGTGATTAGTTTTTCTTTTAATAACTCAAAGGCATTTAGACAGTTTTCAGTAAATTTAAATTTCTTGTCCTTTTTTAAAAGTTGGCATAGAGGTTTAGTAATTTTTGAAAAATCTTTAATATTATGCCTGTAAAAACCAACATGTCCAAGAAAACTTCTAACCCCTCTTATATTAGTAGGAGGTGTTAATTCATATATAACTTGAATTTTTGTAGGGTCTGCTTCCATAAATTGACATAATTCCTCCTGCAACCATAAATTGACATTTCTCACAATTTAGAACTAAATTAGTTCTTTCGCATAACTCTAAAACTTTTTTAAGATAATTTAAGCATGCGTCAAATGATATTCCAAATACAGAGAAATAATCCATAAACACTTCTAATCCATCGTCAATTAACTTACTAAATACATACATCATACATCTCTAGAATGTTGCAGGTGCATTACATGATCCGAAAGACATTCTTTGAAAAGCAAAAGTTCCAAAAGGACTAGTAAATGTTGTCTTTTTTTGATCCTCAAGAGCAATAGGAAATTGATGGTAGCTGGTAAATCCATCTAAAAAATAAAAATATTTGTGCCCAACAAGTTTATCCACTATTTGGTCTAAAAATGATAAAGGGAAGTGATCTATCCTAGTGGCAGTGTTTAATTTTCTATAATCAAAGCAAATATGCCACCCAGTAACTTGTCTGATAGGTATTAATTCATTATTCTCTTTTGTTTCAACAGTCACTCCTTTCTTAGGAACACAACGAACTAGACTTACCCAGGTACTGTCTAAAATAGGATATATAATTCCAGTGTCCAGCCATTTCAAAATTTTCTTCTTGACTACTTCTTTCATCATTGGGTTTAATCTCCTTTGTGGATCAACTCTTGGTTTATATTGTTCATCCAATATAATTATGTGCATATAGATTGAAGGACTGATTCATTTAATATCAGCTAAGGTCCAACCAAAAGCTTTCTTATATCTTTTTAATGTATCCAAAAGTCTTTGCTCTTGCAAATCATTTAACTCCGAAGATATAATAACAGGTAATGTAGATGAGTTTCCTAGAAACACATACTTCAAGTGGTTAGGCAATATTTTCAATTCAATTTCAGGTTGTTTTATAATTGGCAGAACTAGATTCTTATCAGCATTTCTTGTAATATCCAACATCTCAAATCTTTCTTGAACATAATTTAATTCTTCATTTTCTATTTCGTTCGAAATAACTTCATCTTTGTCTTCAAAATGTTCTTTCTCTTTAAAATGTTCTTTAAAATGCTCGTGTAATAGATGTTCACTAATTTCAATGTGAAAATATTCGTTATCTCTTTCAACAGTAGGGTATTTAATAGATTTCACAATGTTAAAAGTCACTTCTTGATTGTTAACTCTCATAGTTAATTCTCCCTTTTGAACATCTATCATAGCTTTTCCAATAGCTAAAAAAGGTCTCCCTAAAATTATAGGTATTTCTTTATCTTCCTTCATATCTAAAATAATGAAATCCACAGGAAAGATAAATTTATCAACTTTTACTAACACATCTTTAATAACTCCCTTAGGATAAGTAACTAAACGATCCGCTAATTGAAGAGTTACAGACGTAGGTGAGACTTCTCATAATCCTAATCTTTTGAAAATTGATAGAGACATAAGATTAATGCTGACTCCTAAATCACATAAAGCTCTTCCATCGATAGCACAGGGTATAGTGAAACTACCTGGATCTTTTAATTTTTCAGGAAGTTTTAACTGAATAATTGCACTACAGTCTTTGCTAAGTGCAATAGTATCATTATCAATGAACTTCCTTTTCTTGTTCAAAATATCTTTCATAAATTTCACATAATTGGACACTTGCTCTAATGCTTCTATAAAGGGAATATTTACCATTAATTTCTTACGAATTTCTAAAAACATGGAGAATTTTTTATCTATTTTGTGTTGCTTCATGACTGTGACTTTATATATGCTTAAAAAATAATTATTTAATACTGTTACTAAAAGATTTAATTCCTCAGCAACTGTACCAAAACTTAATAATAATTATAGATTCGTTAAATATGGACGTAATAAATATTCAATAAATGTAAAGTCACACTTATCAACGCAAGTATATGTATCGCTCAAGTAATATAGGGCTCTAATGGAGTCCTAGATATCGATCCCACAGGGAGTAAGATTAGAACTACGAACTAAGATTTTGGAAAAATAATACATTAATCACAACAACAAAGTTCAATTTGTTTATCTGTCACTAAAATAGAATTGAAATAAATATATAATTCTAATAACTATTAAATAACTAATTATACTAATGATGGTTCAAATGTGATATTCAATATATAAGAAAACATCCTTCTCATTGTCCAGAAATTATAGTGAATGGATAAATTAAATTAGTTCAAATTATATTGTGTCAAATAGGAGCATACTTATTCTTTACCCTTTAGTCCAGGCATAAAGAACATTGACTAATCCTATGCTAGTTTACTGAATCTGTGGCTAGGCTGGGAGGATGCCAGCTCTAACTTTGGAGCTTTCACGATTCCCTCACCTGAGAGCTAACATCTACACTTCAACACCCAAACGATATGACCAAATTGGGGATTTTAGTATGTTACTCTAAAATCTCGATTTCTATGCTCGATAATATTATTTCCCTATTTATTTGCACCTAAATTCCAAGGGCTTTGACCTCCCTGAATTTTGGATGTAATCTTCAATTTAGTTGTAAAACTCAACATATTTTAACAAATCAATTGGCCAGATTGAAAGTAAATTAAGATCGAAGTGAAAAGATTATCACAATTTCTTAAACATTTTTATGGCTTCACCAATTCAAATCACCATTTCACAAATCTCAAGACAAGGAGAAAGACAGAGAAAACTACTCAGATCTCATGGGGAAAACACAACAAAACTCGGAATTCATATATAAAATCAAAGTCATACAAACTACATCAATAAATAAACTTATCTCTAATTTCTCCCCAAGAAAACTCCTTGAAGTTCCTCTGAATCTCTTCCTTTCTTTACGGTACACAGAATTCCTCTTTGAAGCAGCAAGGAGGAAGAAATCTCTCACTTTCCCTCCACTCTTACAATCTCTCGAAGAATTCCTCATAATTTAGACTCTCTACACTTGTTTCACACTTCAATTTTAAGTCTCTCCCCCTCCAGAACCTCTAGAGTCTTCTCAATTTTTGTCCAAAATCTTCTTTTAAAGTTGTGGATAAGCTTTCCCATGAGTTGCCTAAACATCCCTTCAAAATTTATCCTCATCCAAAGCCTGTTGGTCATAACCGTCGAGCTTGCCGTCGGCGGCCTCCAGGGCGACGTAAGCGGACCTTCTTAAAGAATTAATTCAGGAGTCTTGGGAAAATCTCGTTGTCGGCGGGGTCGATGGCACCGTCGGTGCCCTAGTTCAATTCTTCACATTTTGGTACTTTTTGCTCCAAATTTGCTCTTTTTTGCATCTTTTTGCTCCAATGACCCTAATTCATCATTCCTGCAACAAAAAATAAAAATACATGTCTTTAAAGTGCAATATCATCAAAAACAGTATAAAATAGGTATGGAAATCTCAACATATTTTCTTTTGGTCATATCAATCTTTGAGGAAACGGTGGTGGAGGTTTTTCACAGTAATTTTCATTAGTGTAAGTGGATATTCTAAATCTAGGTATTCATGATCCTTTTCTTTCTCTGTATCCACTTTCTCTTTTTCAGTTTCCATTTTTTTTTGCACTCTTATTTCAAATTCTTTTCCAAGTCGTAATTGTATGGCTTTTATCTGTTCTTTTCCTTGATTTTTAGGACTTGGTTCCATAGTAATAGGAAAAGTTCCCAATGTTCGGTTACTAAGCGCAGTAGTGATATGCCTCAATTGTTTTCAATATTCTTGATAAAAGTTCCTTGATTTTGTAACTGGTTTTCTTGAATTTGTAATTGATTTCCTTGATTCTGCAATTGTTGACTCATGTTTAGTATCATCTCTTCTATAAATAACTTCTTTTCTTTAAATTGAGTGTTACTGTTAAATCCTGGAGGATAAGAAGGTCTATAATTAACATTTCCTTAGTTGGATGAATTTCCTAATGAGTTCACTAAGTTGTTCGCCCATTATTGATTTGTAAAAGAATTGTTATTCCATTTAAATTTAGGATGATTCTTCTAACCTGGGTTATAATAGTTTGAATAAGGATTGTTAGGACTTTTGTTAATCATATTTAAAGTCTCATATAAAGGTTGAACATCCAAAAATTGCCCAAATGACTTCTTTTCCATCATAGTAGGTGTTGGAGAATAATTCATTCCATAATGATCTAATTTCTTTGATATTGCAGCAATCTGTAAAGCTAACATAGATATTGCATCAGAATCGTGGATATTAGCTACTCTTCTAGGATTTAGCCTTTCAGAGGGCCATTGAAAATTGTTGGTAGCCATCTCTTCTATTAACAAATAAGTCTCATCAAAAGGTTTTGACATTAAAGAACCACCAGCCGCAACATATATAATCGATCTAATAGATCCTACTAATACATTATAAAAAGTTTAAATTATCAACCAATCTGGTAACAAATGATGAGGGAACTTCATAAGAAGATCTTTAAATTTCTCCTAAGCTTCATATATCGACTCTCCATCAATCTGACAAAATGATGTTATGTCATTTCTAAGTTTAGCAGTTTTGGATGAAGGAAATATTTGGATAGAAATTTCTATGAAAGTTCTCCCCAAGTTTTAATAGATCCAGGTGCTAACAAATTTAATCACATCTTAGCCTTATCCTTAAGTGAAAAAGGAAAAAGTTTAAGTCTAACAACATCGTTCGAAACTCTGTCATATTTAAAGGTAGCACAAAGTTCTAAAAAACTAGCGAGTTCTAAATCAGGATATTCATTTAGTGTACCTCCGAATTGATTATTTTGTACCATTTAGATAATAGCAGGTTTAAGCTCAAATGAATTAGTAACTACATCAGAATTTTAGATAGATAAGTGAATTTCATCTGTTGTAGGATTTGCATAATCTCGTAGAGGTCTAGGTTGATGTTCATTTTCTATTTCTTGATTGTTCACATAGTTTTCCATTGTGTCAGGATTTCTATGTTCTTTTCTTACTTTTCTAATTCTTCTAAGAGTGTGTTCTAATTCTGAATCATAGGGTATAAGATTTTCAGGTCCAAATTTACACATACAATTGAAATCAGTACACAGAAAAATAGTTAACTAAATATGAAAATAAGTTTCAATTCAAGTAAAAGTTTTCTAATAGTCCTAATTTGTCCGTTACTCTAGTTATATTTTTTTTACTCCCTGGCAACAACGCCAAAAACTTGACAGCGACTTTATATATGCTTAAAAATAAAAGAATTTGATACTATTCCTAGAAGATTTAAGTCCCCGACAATGACGTAAAAAACTTGACTGTGACTTTATTTATGTTTAAAAATACAAGAATTTGATACTGTTGCTAGAAGATTTAAGTCCCCGATAATGACGCCAAAAACTTTACAATGGTTATAGATTTGATAAAAATGTGTATAAAATATTCAATATATGTAAAGTCATACGTATCAACACAAGTATATGTATCGCTCAAGTAATACAGGGATCTAATGGAGTCATGAATATCGATCCCACAAGGAGTAATACTAGAGGCTACAAATAGGAATTAGAAAATCAATACTTAATCACAACAATATAATTCAAATTGCTTATTTGTCACTAATAGGCAATTGAAATAAATATATAATTTTAATAAACTCTTAATTAACTAATTATACTAATAAAGTTTCTAATGTGAAGTTCAATACATAAGAAAACATCCTTCTCCTTGTCAAGAAATTAAAGTGAATGGATAAAGTGAATTAGATCAAATTGTATTATGCCAAATAGAAGCATACCTATTCTTTACCCTTTGGTCCATGCATAAAAAACATTGACTAATCCTATGTTTGGTTACTGAATCTGTGGCTAGGCTGGGAGGATATCGGCTCTCACTTGGGACCGCCCATGTTCCCCTCGCCTGAGGGCTAACATCTACACTTCAGCACCCAAATGATAGGACCTAATTGAGGATTTTATTGTGCCACTCTAAAATTTCCAATTCTACGACGATAATTTTATTTTCCTATTTATTTGCACCCAACTTTCAAGGATTTTGACCTCCCTAAATCTTGGATGTAAATTTTAGTTTTAAAACTCAACATATTTTAACAAATAAATTGGTCAGATTGAAAGTAAATTAAGATCAAAGTAAAAAAATCATCACAATTTCTTTAACATTCTCATGGCTCAACCAATTCAAATCACCATTTCACAAAATTTCAAGACAAGGAGAAAGACAAAGAAAACTACTCAGAACTCATAAAAAAGATACGACAAAACTTAGAACTTATATATAAAAGAAAATTCATACAAACTTTTATAAGTAGATACCACTTATCTCTAATTCCTCCACAAGCAAACTCCTCGAAGTTCCTCTGAATCTCTTCCTTACTTTATAACACACAAAATTCTTCTTTGAAGTGGCAAGGATGAGGAAATATCTCACTTTCCCTCCACTCTTACAATCTCTCATAGAATTCCTCACAATACTAACCCTAAATTAAACTCTTTACACTCTACAAACAACAAAAACTCAGCGGACACCACCATGGGGCACCTCCTTTTTTGGCCCAAATGTTTCTCTTAAAGTTGTAGAAGAGTTTTCCAAGAATTGCCTAAGCGTCCCTTCAAAAATCATCCACATTCAATGCACCTGCTATGAAAACCACCGTTCTCGCCATTAACAGCCTCGATGGCGCCGTCGGCGGCTTCTAGAATATTTGATTCTGGACTCTCGGGAAAAACCCGCCGTCAGCGCCGTTGGACTCGCCGTCGGCACACTAGTTCTAATCTTCATATTTTGGTCCTTTTTGCTCCAAATTCGCTCCTTTTTGCATCTTTTTTCTCCAATGACCATAATCAACATTCCTGCAACAAAACATAAAAAATATCCTTCTTTAGAGTGCATTTTCATCAATATTAATATAAAATAGGTATGAAAATCTCAGCATATTTTTCTTTGGTCACCATCTGCAAACAACATGAGGATCTGCAAAATCACATCTTTCCTTAGCAATTAAACAACAAATCATATGATCTCGAGGTTGTTCTTCTAGTGTAACATAAATTCTCAACTTCTCTTTAGGCCTTTGTATGACTCTGCTGTTGGATGGCCATTGGATGGCCATTGGTCACCAATCAAAATCACAATTATAGGTTCTATTTATTTTGCCTTTTTGGATCATCCATTATTATAAATGTATTTGAATAATTTGAACACATGCATTGGAATATATGATTGAATTTATAAGATTGACATGTCAAAGATTTTTTTTGAAGCCTTTCATACGATTTGAGATCCAAGATTTTTTCGGATCATCCATCATCAATTCAAGGATTTTCTTAGAAGAGGACCTGCATACTCTTCCATGATATCTCTGCCACCCTAGAAATAATCATACTATTTTTTCCAATTCTTCATTTAGATTGGTTATTCATTCACCTCACAATTATTCAAAGACTACTTATGCAAATTTATGAGAACTTGGGGCTTGCCTTATGAACTTTGATCGACAACTTTAGTAGGAGTGCAAGGGACCTTTCTAAATTAAAATGCACTGAAATTATAGCCCTTATCCTTTATCACATATTTTGTCATCTAACACAATACCAATTGAAGACTCTCAATAGTTGAATTATCAAGAACCATCAACATTTGCTTTTCCCTAATGTGAATTGGACTCAGAAGTTTCTTTAATATCTCCTTTTTAGGAAAACCTATATTAAAATTTATACAAGAGAATTTATTACATTTAATCGTTAAATATCTTTTATTTATATTGTCCATTTAATTATTGTTGTGCCAACAAGATAGCATGCTTGTTTGCATCACAAATGAATATTCATATATGAGATAACTATTTTAAAGTCAAATCCAAGATGGATGTATGACATGGTGGCCCCAACTCAGGGTCACACATGTCCTTTAATATATTGTTATGTAACATGACAACTGAATAAAATAAGACTGTCACTCATTACATACGGTCAATCATTGCCTGCTCCAATGCCACCGTTGTCAGTAGACGTCCATTTCTATCATTTTTGGGTGTTCACCAATGCCACTAGTTGCATGCACATTACTTGCATGACCACTGCCCGTCGCTACCCTCGATACCACTCACTTGCCACGTATTGTGACAACCAACTTTAAAGAATTTATTTTACATTGAATTTGTTTTTATTCAAAGAAAATTTTTTTGAATAGGGTGTTTATTAAGCTAAACAATTCTAAAAGATTTGAAATGAAACATATTAATCAGTTGAACATTACATTCTTTTTATAGCCCAAATATTTTGTAATATTCTAAACTACGTACTTCATTGAGCTTTCAAAAAAAAATGGCTTCGTTGGCTCAACCAATGGTCTAAGTCCACTTCAAATAATCTGATAATTAGCATACATCAGCTTTGAAGTGGAGAACAACTCTCATTAAGCACATAATTCAAACCATTGAAGCTGTTCATTATCAACGACTACTCGCAACAATCAGAAAAACATTTTAAGAAAAAGTCCCTCGCCCCCCCCCCAAAAAAAACTGATGGAGGATGTTAAGAATTCTTCTTTCTCAATTTGAGATTTGGCTCTGTTTGAGAAAGCATAGCAGAGAAGTGGAGATGACGAGATCAGACGAATGGGGCGAGCAAAGCTGGAGATGAAGTACCAAGAGAACCTCCGAGCACACCGCACAAGTTACATGATAAGAATGACAGGATAGAAGAGAAAGGCCTTCAAACTCTCCGTCCTTTGTGGCATTAACATGTTGATTACCTCCTACTCAGCAAAACTTAACGTCGTCCAATCCTAGCCGGAACATGACTCCGACGAATTTTACCGGATAAAAGAGCGTTATGCCCAATTTTGTAGATCTGAGATGGGGAGCCAAAACCATTCAATGCTTTTTTCCTTCTCTTCCACTGGATTCTCTTAGTTTCTTACTTTATTTTCAAATTAAATAAAAGTTACAAAAAGAAATCGAAATTTCAATCCTAATTTAACATCTTAAGTTTGAGTAAGATTATAAATTGCTAAGTATTTTGTCATCTAAAACTAATCCTTCCCGTAGGTTTGATATTTGGGACTTAATCAGAAAAGTTCTATAGTACTTGCTAACGATATGTATACCTTCGTAGTATCCCATATTGAAATATTATAACTGTATTCTTGATTGCTTCAGACTAAAAAAATTACCTAGCCTTTGCTTTGGATCAAGTTTTTGGCTGCCGTTGCAAATTAAGAATATCTATAAGGAAATTGATTGCATATATCACATTTTAATTCTATCTATATAGAAAGGCATGATCAAGTTTTTGGCGTCGTTGTCACGGAAGGAAGGAAAATAATTATTAGTAATTTGCAAAAAATTTCAAAAAGTTTTTGGATAACAAAATTTTTAGTAAGTCTTATTTAAAATTTAAAGATTTATTTTAGGAATATTATAGTGTTATTTTATATAAAGTTTTTTTTTGTGTTTTTATTTTTTGTTGTATTTTATTTTATTATTTTTAATAGTAATGTATTCTTAGTTCAGGTTCTACATGACTAGTGCTTTACGATTCTGAATCAGAAATAACTGTAGAAAAATTAAAAAAAAAGAAAATTATTGAAAAAATTTAAGAAATGATAAATCAAAATAATCAAAATGTTGAAGAGTTTAGACCATTAAGAGATTTTGCAAACCCTATGATGGATGAACTTCATTCTAGTATTTAAAAACCTGCTATGGTGGCTAAATCATTTGAGCTTAAACCCGTTATTATACAAATGATATCAAATAATCAGTTTGGGGGAGCACCAATTGAAATCCCAAATTTACATCTTGCCAATTTTTTAGAAATGTGTGTTACATTTAAATATTAAGGTGTATAAGATGATGCTATAAGACTTAGATTATTTTCTTTTTTACTAAGGGATAAGGCTAAGATATGGTTGCATTTGTTATCACCTGGATCTATCTAAACCTGGAGTAATTTAGCACAAAAATTCCTTGCTAAATTTTTTCCACCATCAAAGACTACAAAGCTTAGAAATTATAATACATCTTTTATTCAATTTGTAGGGGAATCTTTTTTGTGAAGCATGAGAACAATTTAAAGAACTCTTAAGAAAGCATCCACACCATGTTATACTAGATTGGTTAACAATTCAAACATTTTACAATGGACTAGCTGGATCTCTTAGAACTATTATCGATGCTGTTGTTGGTGGTTTATTGATATCAAAAACATGTAATGACGCTTATGCTTTAATAGAAGAGATGACTACCAATAATTTTCAATGGCCTTCAGAGAGGGTAAATTCTAAGAAAGTAGCCAACGTTCATGAAACTGATGCTTTTGCCATGTTAGCAAATCAAGTTGCTCCAATTTCAAGGAAGTTAGACCAATTTGGAATGAATTTTTCTCAACCAATTTTCATGATTGAATAGAATTCATTAGGACAAATAGTAGATTCTCAAGCATCATTAGAAACTTTGAATGTCATAAATAATAAGCAGAATAACTCATATTCAAATTATTATAACCCAGGTTGGAAGAACCCTCCCAACTATAATTGGAATAATACTGTGGGTGGTAATAATCAGTAATGGGGCACAATCAAGTAAACCCATTGTTAAACTGGAATAATTAAGTAAATAGTAATTATAAACTTACTTATCCTCCAGGTTTTAACAGCAATTCACAATTTATGGAGAAGAAGTTGTCTATAGAAGAGGTGGTGTTACAAATGGGAAATCAATTACAAAGTCAATGAGCTACAATTAGAAATATTGAAATCAACTTGGACAAATAAAAATTCATTAAGTAATAGATCCTAAGGAACACTTCCTACTAATACAAAAATAAATCTAAAACACCAGAATAAAGAGTAATTAAATTTCGTTCAACTGAGAAGTGGAAGAGAATTGGAAGGTAGAGTTCAAAAAGAGACTGAAGTGGAGAAATAAGAGATTGAAGAACCAAAAGAGGAAGCTCCAAAAGGTTTAGAAAGACCTATTTCTCCACATAAAGTTGATTTGAAACACCACCACCTCTATTTTAAATAGTGCATGGGTTAGTCCAATTCATTGTGTTCCTAAGAAAGGAGGAGTGACTGTGACTTTGAATGAATATAATGAGTTAATACCAACAAAGCAAGTTACAGGATGACGAATATGCATTGATTATAGAAAACTAAATCTCGCCACAAGGAAATATCATTTTCTATTATCCTTTCTAGATCAGATACTGAATAGACTAGCTGGGCATAAATAATTTTGTTTTCTAGATGGATATATTGATTATCACCAAATACAAATAGCTCTTGAGGATCAAGAGAAAAAAAAATTTACCAGTCCTTATGGTACATTTGCTATTAGAAGAATGCCCTTTGGTTTATGCAATGCACCTGTTACATTTCAAAGATGTATGATGGCTATTTTTTGTGATTTAATTGAAAAAGGATTGAGGTTTCTGTGGAAGATTTCTCAGTGTTTGGAACTTCATTTGACTCATGTCTAGAACATCTATAAAAAATTCTTAAGCACTGTGAAGAAACAAATTTAGACCTTAATTGGGGAAAATGTCAATTTTTTGTAGCAGGAGGAATAGTTTTGCGACCTCAAATTTCAAAAAATGGTATGGAAGTAGACTCTGCAAAAAATTCAAGTGATCGTTAATTTACCTTACTCATTAAGTGTAAAAGAAATTAAGAGTTTTTTAGAACATGTTGGATTCTACAGGCAATATATTAAAGACTTTTAAAAAATTGCTAAGTCTCTGTGCCATTTACTTGAAAAAGATGTAATTTTTAATTTTGATGATGAGTGCCTAAAAGCTTTTGAATTATTAAAAGAAAAATTAGTCAGTGCACTAATTATTATTGCACTAAATTTGGAAAAATCTTTTGAATTATTTTGTGATGCTAGTGATTATTCTATTGGAGCCGTTTTAGGATAAAAGTATGATAAGATTTTTAAAGTTATCTACCATGCTAATAGAAATCTTAATGAAGCTCAAATTAATTATACAACAACTGAGAAAGAATTATTAGCTGTAGTATATGCTTTTGATAAATTTAAATCATATTTTATTGGAACTAGATATATTGTGCATACATACCATTCTGCTATTAAGTATTTAATGAAAAAGAGGGATGCAAAACCTAGATTAATATGATGGGTTCTTCTTTTGCAAGAATTTGACTTTGAAATAGTAGATAGGAAAGGAGGTGAGAATCAAATTGTTGATCATATGTCCATGCTTGAATTAGAAAAACCACTCTATTTTGAAAAAGAGATTAATGAACATTTTTCAAATGAAAAATTGTTCAATATTAATGATTGGCGTGTTCCATGGTATGCAGACATTTTGAACTTCATTGTTAGTGATATTATACCTTATGGAATGACATATCAACATAAGTAGAAATTTTTATTTGAAGCTAAGAATTATTTTTGGGATGACCCATTTTTATATAAACAAGTGAAGGATCTTATTATTCAAAGGTGTGTGCCTTTAGAAGAAACTTATGAAATTATCCAAAAATGTCATAATTTGTATTTTGGGGGACATTTTGGTGTTGATAAAACAACATACAAAATTTTATAATCTAGATTTTATTGGCCTATAATCTTTAGAGATGTTATGCTTATTTAAAAAACTAGTGATCGATGTCAACAAGTAGACAATATTTCTAGGAGGAATGAGATGCCCCTCAATTATGTGTTAGAAGTTGAGATATTTGATGTTTGGGGATTAGATTTCATGGGACCATTTATACCAACTTTCAAAAATTTATATAAATTGTTAGTAGTAGATTATGTATCCAAATGGATATAAACCGTTGCTTTACCTCGATGTGATGCTCAAAGTGTTGCAAACTTTTTAAGAATGAATATATTTTGTAGATTTGTGATGCTGAGAGTGATCATAACTGACGCGAGAAGTCATTTCAAAAATGGAATAATAGAGAAATTATTCAAGAAATATCATATTAACCATAGAATTGTTACTGCTTATCATCCTCAGACAAGTGGTTTGACTGAATTATCCAATCGTGGAATTAAAATAATATTGAAAAAAATCTATTAATCTAACTCAAATGGATTGGTCAGCTAAACTTGACTATTCTTTGTGGGCTTATATGACTACATACAGAACTCCTATAGGAATGCCCCATACATGCTAATATTTGGGAAAGCGTATCACTTCTAGTTGAACTTAAGCATAAAGCATATTGAGTGATTAAGAAATTTAATTATAATTTGAAAGATGCTAGTGATACACTAAAAATACATACATTTTTAGACCCATATTTTATACCCATTTTTGGTGATATTGCACTTTAATGGAAGATATTTTTTATGTTTTATTACAGGTTGTTGATTTTGAGGACTTGCAACAAGAAAGAAGCAAAAAGGATGAAATTTGTAGTAAAAGTAGAGAAGTTCAAAATTTTTTCAGCACCAATGACGCCAGACTGGACGCCGACAGCGCCATTTGACATAAACTTTGGATTTAAATATGAACCTCTGGCGCCGACAATGCTGGGATGGGCTCTGATGGCGCCAGTGTTGGTGGAAGCTCTATTTCTAGAAGATTTGACGAATTTGGAGGCTTTTTGAAGAGTTGTTGGATGCACCTATTGGAGAACCAACCTAGGCTCTATTTAAGACCGAAATTTGATCAGAAACCCCCCTCCTCGTACCATTTCAACTTCTTCCACTCGTTTCAACACACCTACATTCCACGCCATTCCACACCATTAGTTAGTTATTATTTTTATATATTTGAGTTTTTGTGGTGAGTTTAAGTGTGAATTCTTCTCTAAGAAGTGTTGGAGAGAAAGAGAAGTGAGAGATTTCTTCTTCCTACATTTTCTAAGAGAGGCTACAAAGGATTTGCTTTGAGAAAGAGTTTCAGATAAGTGTTGTTTGTTTTTTATTATTGTATGAACTTTCTTTTATATATGAAATTTGTGTTTTATTTTATCTTTTTCATGAATTCTGAGTAGATTCCTTTATCTTTCTCCATACTCTTAGATATGGTTAAATGAAAAGATAATGTGAATGTGCCAATGTTAAAATTTAAAATAAATTGTGATGGTTTTTCAACTTCGCTCTTAATTTACTTTTCAATCTGTCCAATTGAATTGTTAAAATATGTTTTGAAACATATGATCCAAAAAATGGAGTTTGAGTCCTATAATAGAGTGAGAATCACATGTAAGTCCATGAAGGAGTATTTCATTCATGGGATCAAGTGAAAATAAATAGGGAAATATACTTTGTTCGGTGTAGAATTAGGGATTTCTTAGGTGACACATTGAAAATCTCCAATTCGATCTTAGTGTTTAAAAACTAAAGTGAGAGTTAGCCTTTAGGAGAAGGGAAGTGAGAGCTCTAGAGTGGTAACCAATATCCTCCTAGCCTAGTCACAGATTTAGGGACTAAACCTAAAATTAGCCAATGATTTTCTATAACACTGAATCAAGATAGAGAATTAAAATTGCTTTATTAGGCACAATACATATTTAAACCATTTATCTGATCTCATTTTAGTAAAAAATCATTGTAGTGGGAGAGATGTTGTTTCACATTAGAAAACTTCATCACATAAACATAGTTTAATAGTTTAATAGTTATTAATTTGGAACCCTGCGTTTAAATTCTGCTAGTAGTAAATAATTTAGCTTTGATAATATCTTAATCATTTGAACTTAGTGATAATAATTTCAATTGATTTTTGTGAATTTTCTAGTTAATTTATCATTTCAAATTTAAGCCTTTCCCGTGAGATCGATATTTGGGACTTAAAAATAAAGTCTTATATTACTTGATAACGATGCATATACTTGTGTAGAATCCCAACTTTAAGAGCTTAACAATATTATTCATAAAATACCACATCAATTGATGCCGTTAAAGCAGAGTCAACTTTATAAATATTACACAACTATATTTTCATTTCAGGATCAAGTTTTCGGCACCGTTGTCGGGGAAGGTAACAATAAATTAAATAGATTTGATAAATTAGGAAATTTAGAGATAAAAATATACAAAATAAAAAATATAAAAAACTTATAAAATAAAAAATCCAAAAATTTATAATTATTTATTTAAAAGTATTTTTAAGAAATTTTTCTTTGCTTATTATATTTGTTTATGCGAAATATTGGATCTGAAGGCTTAGTACCTTACGATTAAGAATTACAATGTACTATTAAAAAAAATTTGAAAACAATAAAGATAAATTAAAGTTATGAACAAAATTGCAAATAACTTAGATAATCAAATAAATGAAAATCGACAAAGACCTTTAAAAGATTATGCTAATCCAACTCCATATGAACTTTACTTAACTATTCAAAATCTTGATGTTGCTGCTAATTCATTTGAGCTTAAACCTGTTATTATCTAAATGATATAAAATAATTAGTTTGGTGAAACACCTATTGAAGATACTAACTTACAACTTGCTAGTTTTTTTGAGATTTGTGCTACTTTTAAATATGATGGAGTATCTAATGATGTGTTAGGCTTAGAATTTTTCCTTTTTAATTAAGGGATAAAGCCAAAGCTTGGTTAAACTCATTAGCACCTAGATCTATTAGAACTTGTGGAGACCAATCACAAAAATTCTTGGCTAAATATTTTCCACCCTAAAAAACTGCTAAGCTTAGAAACAATAGTATATCTTTTTGTTAATTTGAAGGGGAATCGATATATGAAGCCTGAGAATGATTTAAGGACCTCCTTAGAAAATGTCCACACCATGCTTTTTCAGATTGGTTAATAATTCAAACTTTTTACAATGGATTAGTATGATCACTTAGATCTATTATAGATGTTGTTGCTGATAGATCTTTAATGTCAAAACCTTTTGATGAAGCATACTATTGAAAAGAAGAAATGACTACTAATACTTTTCAATGACCCTCTGAATGGGTAAAACCTAAGAGAGTAGCCAGTATTCATGAATCTGATGCAATGTCTATTTTAGCATCTCAAATTGTTGTTATATCGAAAAAGATTGATCAAATTGGAGTGAACTATTCTCAAATACCATCAATATTGGAGGAAATTTCACTAGGATAGATAATTGATACTCAATCATCTTATGAAACTTTGAATGCTATTAATAATCAAAATAAAAATTGTTATTCTAACTATTACAATCCTGGATGGAAAAATCACCCCAATTTTAGTTAGAATAATTATAATAATTCAATGAATTCCTTAGAAAATCTAAATAGCCAAGGAAATCCTAATTATCGACCTTATTATCCTCCTGGATTTAACTCTAACCCTAACCCACAAGTTAAGGGAAAGAAAGTAACGTGGAAGAGGTAATGTTGAAGATGGGAAATCAAATACAAAATCAAGGGGTTGCTATTAGAAATATTGAAAATCAATTAGGACATATTACTACTGCACTTAGTAACAGACCTTCAGGAAAACTTTTGAGTACGATAGAAGTGAATCCCAAAGATCAAAATGAAGAACAAATTAAAGAAATTCAATTATGAAGTAGAAAAGAAGTTGAAACAAGAATCCAAAGAGAAGCAAAAGTTGATGAGGAGAAGGAAGAGATGGAAAGTGACCAAAATGAAAATGAACAAACACGAGTTCCCTTAGAAAAACAATCATTTTCGTTTCCTCAACGACTAAAACAGAAGAATAAAGATAAATAATTTACAAAATTTTTGAAAATTCTTAAAAAGCTAACAATAAACATTCTTTTCGTGGAGGCCTTGGAACAAATGCCAAGTTATGTGAAATTTATGAAAGATATACTAAATAAGAAAATGAAGTTTGCAGATCATGAGACTGTTGCACTTAGTTAAGAGTGTAGTGATATTATTCAGAAAATGCTTTCTAAAAAGTTAAAAGATCCTAGTAGTTTTACTATACCTTGTGCAATTGATGAAAAATTTTATGGAAAAGCCATATGTGATTTAGGAGCGAGTATCAATCTTATGCCTCTATCAATTTTTAAACGTTTAGATTTAGGAGATATTTCCCCTATTACCGTAACTCTTCAGTTAGCTGATCGATCAATCACTTATCCTGAAGGAGTTATAAAAGATGTATTAGTAAAAGTAGATAAATTTATTTTCCTGTAGACTTTATAATATTAGATATGGAGGAAAATAAAAAGATTCCTATTATTTTTGGGAGACCATTTCCTGCAACAGGGAGAGCTGTGATAGATGTGCAAAAAGGAGAATTAATAATGAGAGTTAATGATCAAGAAGTAAAATTTAATATTATAGAAGCTATGAAATATCCTGCAATAGAAAAAGACGATGAATGTTTTAGGATGGAAGTTACTGATTATCTAAGTAATGAGCAATTTAAGAAAGAGTTTAAAGAAAATTATAGTAAGAAGAATTTAGTGAAAATGTGGATGAAATGAGAGAAGAAAATCTAGATTATATTCAGGACAAATTTGAAACCTTAGATTTGTTGGAAAATGATAATAAAAAATTTATTCCTTCAATTATTAAACTACCTGAACTTGAACTGAAAGTATTACCTGCTCATTTAAAATATCTATTTTTAGGAGAATCATCTACATTGGCTGTTATTGTATCTTCTGAGTTAACTAAAATTCAAGAAAAAAAATTAATAAAAATGTTAAAAAGATATAAAAAGTCTTTTGGATGGACTTTAGCAAATATTAAAGGAATTAGTCCTTCAATTTGTATGCACAAAATTTTATTAGATGAACAATACGAACCTAAAGCTCATCCTCAAATGAGATTAAACCCCATAATGAAAGAAGTTGTTAAAAAAAGAAATTTTAAAATGGTCAGATGCTAGAATTATATATCCTATTTCAGATAGTGCTTGAGTAAGTCCAATTCATTGTATTCCAAAGAAAAGAGGAGTGACAGTTGAAGTAAATGAGAAAAATGAATTAATTCTAATAAGACAAGTTACTGGTTGGCGAATTTGTATAGATTATAGAAAATTAAACTTGGCACCATGAAAGATCACTTTCCTTTACCCTTTCTAGATCAAATGTTGGATAGATTAGCTATAAATAAATATTATTGTTTATTAAATGGATATACTGGTTATCAACAAATATTAATTGTTTCTGAGGATCAAGACAAACCAACATTTACAAGCTCTTATGGAACATTTGCTTTTCACAGAATGTCTTTTGGACTATCAATGGACCTGCAATATTTTAAAGAGGTATGATGTCAATTTTTAATAATTAATTGAGCATGGAATGAAAGTATTTATAGTGATTTCTCTGTGTTTGGGACTTTATTTGAATTATGCTTAAAAATTTTTTAAAAAGTTCTAGAATTATGTGAAAAAATCAATCTAGTCTAAATTAAGAAAAATGTCAATTTATGGTTGCAAAAGGAATTGTACTTAAGCCTAAAATTTTTGAAAATAAAATGGAAGTAGATCCTGCAAAAATTCTACTTATTGAAAAATTACCACCACCCACTACGGTCAAAGGGGTAAGAAGTTTTCTAGGACATGTCGGGTTGTACAAGTGTTATATAAAAAATTTTTCAAAAATAACTAAGTCATTATGCCAACTTTTAGAAAAAGATATGAAATTTGATTTTAATGAGGAATCCATAAAAGCATTTGAATTATTGAAAGAAAAATTAATCGCTGCACCTATAATAGTACCACCTGATTTGGAATTTCCCTTTGAAATAATGTGTGAAGCTAGTGATTATGCTATTGGAGCTATGTTAGGACAAATACATAATAAATTTCTTAAAGTAATATATTATGCTAGTAAAAATCCGAATGATGCACAAGTTAGCTACACTAGTACTGAAAGAGAGTTATTAGCTATTGTTTATGCCTTTAATAAATTTAGACCTTACTTAATTAGAACTAAATGTATAGTGCATGCAGACCATTCTGCAATTAAATATTTAATGCAAAAGAAAGATGCTAAACCAAAGTTAATTAGATGGATACTTCTATTGCAAGAGTTTGATTTTTCTATAGTTGATAGAAAGGGAAATGACAATCAAATAGCTGATCATTTGTCTAGACTAGAAAAAGAAAAATTAACTAATTTTGCAAATGAAATTTTAAAAAATTTCCCTGATGAACAATTATATAGTATTGATGAAATTGATACACATGTCAATATAGTGAATTATATTGTAATTGATAATCTACCACCACATATTAAGAATCAATAATTAAAGAAATTTGTAAATGATTCAAAATTCTATTTCTGGGATGACCCATATTTATATAAACATTATAAAGATCTGATTATTAGAATGTGTGTGCCTTACGAAAAAACTCAACAAATAATTGAAAGATGTCATGATTCTGAATTTGAAGGATATTTTGGAATAAATAGAACTGCTTATAAAATTTTGCAAGCTGGATTTTATTGGTCTACTTTTTTTAGAGAAGTTAATGAATATATTAAAACATGCGATCAATGTCAGCGACTAGGATTATTTCTAGAAGAAACGAAATGCCTCTAAATTACACATTGGAAGTTGAAATTTTTGATGTATGGGATTAGATTTTATGGGACCATTTACACCTTCATTAGGAAACATATATATATTACTTGATGTTGATTATATGTCCAAATGTATTGAAGCTATTGCTATACCTAAATGTGATGCTTAGAGTGCTTCTAAATTTTTAAATAAAAACCTTTTTACAAGATATGGAATGCCCAGAGTAATTATTACTGATGGAGGATCCCATTTTAGAAATAAGAGCTTCAAGAAAGTGATAAAGAAATATGATATTATCCATAGATTCTCTACTGCTTATCATCCTCAGACTAACAATCTATCAGAAATATCAAATCGTGAAATAAAACAAAATTTTTAAAAAAAGCTGTAAATCCCTATAAATTGGATTGATCTTCTAGATTAGATACTATATTATGAACATACATAACTGTTTATAAGACTCCTATAGGAATGTACCCATATAGACTTATTTTTGGAAAAACATCCCACTTACCAGTAGAATTGGAGCATAAAGCATTTTGTGCTATTAAATAATTTAATTTTAACCTAAAATATGCTGGTGAGAAAATATTACTGCAACTCAATGAACTTGATGAGATTAGAAATGAAACATATGATAATGCAAGAATCTATAAGAAGAAAATGAAAATATGACATGATTGGAAGATTATTAATAAGAAGTTTTAACCTAGATAAGAATATCTATTATATAATACAAGATTGATATTATTTCCAGGAAAATTGAAATCCAGATGGTTATGACAATTTAAAGTGATTAAAGTCTATCATTATGAAACTATTGTTATTAAGGATCCTAAAACTGGAAAGATATTTAAAGTTAATGGGCATCAATTGAAACATTATTAAGAAGGACTGTTGACATCACTTTTGGTTGAGGTTTAGTTCTTCCTCTTTAGTAGCCTAAGGTCTAGCCATAGGACTTTCCTATTGATTATTTTTAGAAAACTAGAAAAGACACCCTCACCACTAGAAATTTCAAACTCCTCTCTACTCAACTTGACATTCCACATGTTGGTCTCAACCTCTAAATACTTAGTAGGTGGGGTCACTATGGGGGAAACTCAAGATGACTCACCCTTAGGACTGCTGGACCTTAGGGTTAACTTTGGGTGTTGGCCTGGAGCTAAGGCACTCACTACACTCATCCACACTCACATACACTCACAACCCTAAAC
>NEWO01000749.1:265437-311017 GCA_003013225.1 Phalaenopsis aphrodite | reverse complement strand
GCTCTTTCATCTAAACTATGAAAATTATGGGGTCAGTTTGACTTCATCTTTTTCAAAACTCAACTTTTTAAACGTCCTTCCGAAGCGGGCAACGAGATTTCAATTCTGATGACCGACATCTTCTTATGGGCAAACCCCACACCCAAAATAGTGCCGACAATCACCTAATATATTTATTAAGAATCAAATTTACCCATCCCCCAATGGTTAACCCTAAATTCTTATTAAGGCACCAAAGCCTAAAATTAGTACCCTGCTCTTTTGGCTCCTCACCTTATAATTCTTCAAGAAAAATTAAAATGGCCTTAAAAATCATTGATTATCTTATCCATGGATTAATTTAAATATTTGGAAGGAAAGTATGATTTTTTGAAATTTGATTTAATTTAAAATAATTATTTTTAACTCAAAAATAGGATTTTCCAATGTTATTTATTTAATTGAAGAAAATGAAGTTTTAATTTATGGGAAAATTAATGGAGGTTTGCTTAGGTTAGAGGAATACTTATACAAAATTTCATGTTTTTTTTAAATAATATTGTAATTATTAGAATTATTTAAAGGTCATTTTCAATGATTAATTAAATACAAAAAAAAATTTTATCTTCAAAAATCACTTTTAAATTTGTATTAAGCCCTCATAAGTCCAAGAAACTGAAAGGAACAAATTTTACATTTTGATGATTTAAATTTAATTTATTATAATTGTTTTAGTGAGAAAATAAGGGAAATTTATTTTCAATTTAGAAAAATCAGTAAAAATATTTTCAGGGGTCTCAAGTGATCAGGGAACAATTGTACACATTTTTGAACTATTTTTTGTATTTTTGAAAATTTTGATTATCTTAGTTATTTTTAAGTCAAAATATACTTTAAAAATAAAATAATTTTACAAAAATAGTTTTTACTTTTATTAAATGCCCCTGATCACAAGAAACTCAGAAAACTATTTTTCATAATTTTTCTAAGCTTATTTAATTTAATATAATTTATTTTGTGCAAAAAATACTATTTTTTACTTACAAAATCCACTTTAATGGTCAAATCAACTTAAATAAATTTGAAATTTTTACAATGAGTTAAAATGATTTTTATGAACAATGTGGTATTGATTTTATCAATCTTTGATTTATATTTAATTTAAATGAACTAATAGAAGGTAGAAATATTTAATTAAAAACAGAAGTATACAAAATTATTCAAATCATCACAATATTTTTCATAAGCTCCTCTGACCATAGGAAGCCTAAAAAAATTGGTCCTATAATTTTCTGACAAATATTTAATTTTTATGATTAAATAAGACCAAAATAGCCACTTAGGCTTTAAAATTAGAGTTAGAAGCATAGATGTGCTTTCTGACTTTGAAAAAATTAGAGGTACCCTTTGTCATGAGGAACCAACCCTGAAAATTTCAAGCCATAGTAATTAATATTTAATCATAATGAATTAAATACCTTAGAGAGTATTTAATTAATTAAAAATTATATACTTAACAAATAATTTTTTTTTCTTGTCCACATTACTCTCCTCTGTTCACCGAGCAAGTGGGTATTTCTCTTTTACTTTATGATTTTCTATGAAAATTTATGATTTTCTTAAAGTTATAATCTTTATTTAAATCAAGAAAAGGGTATTTTCCTTTTTATCCTAATCACACGATGTGTCATCCTCATCCTCCCCAAAGCGCCACGCGTCTCATCTTGATTCGGTGCTGCCATCTGACTCGACAACCACGTGTCTCGCTGTTCACGCATGAAGACTCCATCTAGCTCGATTTCCTCCATCCGTTCAATACACTCTTGATCAGATGACTCTCCTTCATCATTCTGATAGCCAGATCCCATGAACTGTTAAACTTCTAAACCTAAGATCTCACTCGATACTCAAACCAAATTACATGAGGTTTGTTCCTACACCTTCATCTACTCAAGGAGAACACATTCATATGGCTACAATCCCATGAAATCGAACTTCACTTAAATCAAGCTCAATATTAGAGAAATGGACAATACATTTATCTGAGACGGGAGGCCTCAATCAAATGCTTGTGGAAGCTTCAATAGAGTCCAACAAACCTCCTGGATTTGTTGGTTTCCTCTGGTGTAAGCTCTAAGTAGAAGTTCAATGAAATGGGGTGCGGCTTTGGTCTAGGAGTGGTTTGGAGAGCTCAAAAGAGGAGGATTTCATTGGGGATCTTCCTCTCTTGCTTCGAGGAAGCTTAAGAACAGTTCAATTTGAGGTTTGGGGAATTTTTCAAGGATGATTGAAAATTGCCTTGATTTTGAGCTCAAAAATTGGGCTCAGGTGGTGGGAAAAATGGACAAGAGATGGTTTCAATGAGCTTAAGGAGTTTTGGAGGAGCTCTGAAAGCAATTTGATAGAGTTTCCCCAAGGAAATTGGATTGCTCTATGTTTTGGCCATGGGAGGGGGGTTTAAATAAAATGGCTTGGGGTGGCTGCTAGGGCCAATTAGTGGGCACTAACTAAATGATGCCTAATTAGAAATAGTCAGCTAAGATGGGTGAGTTTGGGTTTGAATTTAGGCATGGGGGCTCTCAATTTTGGCTCCTCCAGTGACCAGGGCAGTTGACCATGGCAGGGGAGGTGCTCAGGTGGCTCAGGAACCTCAGGAGAATCTGTCACAACAATTAATTTGGGTTGGTGATGGGTTTTCATAAAATAATATTTTGCTTAAGCAATTTAGGAAGCAAATCCCTTAACTTAGGGGTCCTTTAGTCCATGGCCCACCTAGGGTGGGTTAAGTGGGTCTAGCCTAGTCACTAGGATCCATCTACTGGCTATTTTTTCATTAATTTTGTCATCTTGGCGTGGCTAAGTTAATTTTGGTGCATGGGTTCAATTTGAGTCAAATTGGCTTGAAGCTAGGTTTGGGTTATGCTAGCCAAGACATTACACCCAATTTATTGATCAATTTGCTTTGGATGATTGTCACGAGGAGTTTAGAAAAGTTTTGAACTGATTTTGAATTGATTTGGAGGTTCAATTTAAGGGATTTTGACATTTCGTCAATTTTGAGGGTGTTGGTTAGACTTGAGTTTAGGTTGGGCTAGAGTTGGGTTAAGTCCAAATTGATGGTTGAAAATGGTCTAGGGTAATATCATGAATAGTTCTCAACATCAATTGGTTTTCAATTTTGGGGTTTGGGCATTCAATTAGGTGACATTTAGAAACATGGTTAAATTGGGGTAAATTTGGAAATTTTTTATTTAGGCTAACATTGAACTCAAATGTGGGTCAATTGGACTTGGATTTGGTTTGAAATGATCATAGACATAACTATTTTTAGTTTAGAATTGAAATTGGAGAAGATTGGGGGTCAAATTGATGGACATTTGCGGTGAATTTGAAGAAATTGAGCCTTTAAGGGTAATTTGGGGGGTTTTGGTAAAAGTTGGTCAAATTGATCAAATTGGGTTCAGTTGAAGAGTCCAAATTGGTTTTAGGGACATTTAAGATGATTTTGGAGGTTTTGGGAAAGTTAGGGTCACCAAGGGTATTTTTGAAATTTTGGCAAATTTTGGGTAATTTGGGTAGCTTCAAATGGTGTGAAATGATTTTTGAACAAATTTGGGTATTTTGGGTGAAATTGGGAATTTTGAGCAAATTTAGGGTTTGGGGGTGTTTAGGTAATTTGGGTAGATTAAGGGGGGGGGAGCAAAGGCTAAGTTGGATATTTTAGTGAAATTGGGGTTCCAACCACCCTATATGAGCCATGGACCAATGGAATCTCCATTTGGGTCCTCTATGTAATGGTCTTAGCTAAACCCTAGCCTAGGGCTAGTGGGTTTAGGGGATCATCTACATGAGTCTCCAAAAGATCAAGGGATCAAAGTCAACAAATTTTTAGGTTTAGGCTGTGAGTGAGAGTGAGTGAACTAGCTCCAGAACAACACCTAGGGTTAACGTTAAGGCAAGGCAGTCCTATCGGGATTCTCCTTGAGCTTCCTCATTTTGACCCCACATACTAAGTGCTAGAGGTTAGGACCAATATGTGGAACTTCAAGCTGAGCAAAGAATGGTTTAGAGTTCCTAATGGTGAGGGTTCCTTTTCTGGTGCTTTAAGAATAGTCAATAAGAAAGTCTTATGGCTGAACCCTAGGATACTAAAGAGGAAAGACTAAACCTCAACCAAAGTGAGGTCAACATGAACCAAACTCTAGATTAGTCAATGTTCTTTATAGCACTTGGAAGAGGGTAAAAAATAGGATTGCTCCTATTTGGCACAAAACAATTTTTATATATATATTTCAAATGATTTTAATTTCTTCGCAATCCATATGCTCATTTTAAGGGGAAAGATGCTTTCTTAAATTTGAACTTTCCATCAACAAAAATTTTGTTTACTTTTTGTAATTTTACTTTTGAAAGTTTAGTTTTTGGTATAGTTAACTTTGTCATTCAATTGCATTTTAAATAGCATTCACTTTAGTAGTTAATATTCAAACTTTACACTACTTTTTGTATTTTTAAAATAGTACATTACATTATAATTTCAAGAACTATTTGCAAGCATTTCCAACTTCCCTGTGGTTGATATCTAGGACTCCATTAGAGCCATTTATTACTTGAGCGATACATATATTGACATTATTTTTAAAGGGGATTTGACAGTTTAAAAGAGTTTTAAAGATTAACTTTTTTTTATTAAAGTTAGTTTTGTTAGGATTACCTTGCATATTTATTATTATAACCACCATGTGTATTTTGTAATATTAAAAATAATTGAATAATTAACACACTAAATCAACCCGCATAAGCAAACTTTGGTGAAAATGTAGGAAATGGTTATTGGACACAAATATACATTTAATTAGATTTTGAAAGGAGGAAACTCTTGGAAGATTCATTGAATGTAGACACATTTTGAAGAGACACCAAGACACCTTTTGGAAAATTATAAAAGAGAGCATCATTAATAGTTTGCATGATTTCTACATTTAAAATTAAGTGTGGTTGTGTTTTCTCCATGAATTCTGATTAGTTTTCTTTATCTTTTTTCTTAAAATGATAAGTTATTAAGTATTGGATGGAAGTTGTGTGAAGTATTAATCTTTAATGTTTGAATAAGTTGTGATGAATTTAAAACTTGTACTTCATTTACATATTTATTTGGCCAATTAAGATGTTAAAATCTATTGTGAGAACATGTAAGATGTGAGATGGTATTATCTCAGTCAACTAATGGTAAGAATCACATGAGATTGTATGGATGAGAATGTAATTCATATGATTGAGTGAAAAAAATAGGTAAATAAACTTTGAAGGGTATATAATTAGAGGAGTTTAGAGTGACAGACTAAAGCCCCCAATTTGGTTTATAGTTTAAATTTTGATATGAGATGTTAGCCCATTGATGGAGGGAGAAGAGGGAACTTTAGAGTGAGAATTAGCATCATCACTACCTAATCAGTCTTCAAGACTATTCAAAATTTTCAATCGTATAGTTTATTGAATGCTTATGTACAATTTATTTCATTATAGTTGCATGGATTGTTAATTAACTTCAACTGACCACATGGGTCTATGCCTTGGTGAAGTAAATCTAGAGTATAGTCACTACTCTCTAGTATGTTCAATGAACTCCATGTGGTAATGCAGTTAGAACTGGTTTGTCCTTGACCATTCCTATAAACATGTCTTATTGAGAATCTATTTAAAGTTAGACCACTCCCTATGTGACACCATCATGGTCAGATAAAGTTTATTTATTTCAGTCACAGTTACTACTACCGATGTTGGTTAATGCTTTAAGTTAGTAAATTAGAGTTAATGTAAATCTTTCAAATTTCCTTCTATTTAATCTTGCTCATCAAACAACGAAAGCATAAATTTACTTATCAGGATCATATGTTTTTGTTGACACACCGCCCCAGCAAGAAGTAGTTCCTTGGCTAAGTAAATCTTGGATGAGTCTCAATGAGTCACGATGACTATGCCTATCGAGTGTGGACTAGAGGAACAAGATGAAATTGGCTCTTCACTATCGGGATGAAGCCCATACAACCCCCACTAAGCAATTAAGGCTTTTTAATTTATTGTATTTTAGGTGTAATATAGTAATGCATTGGCTAATCTAAAGTAACTCTTGAGAAAGTAACATCCTTACTAAAAACTATTCTTGGTTTTAGTCAATGGACACCTAAAAAACCATCACCCAAATTAATACAACCATTAAATAACATTTTATCCTCAGTTCATTAACCTCAGGCTCCACACAAGTTTTGATTAGTCAGTGGCTTGGCACAGTAAACACAATAGAGTACGTGCGGATCTCAAGTATAATCATTGCACACCATATAAGAAACCTTAAAAGCCCAAAGCCTAATGGTTCACTTCTAAGGTAACAAGGCTAGAGCTTAAAGTAAATGCCAGTCTCTGAATTGTCTATCTTATTTCGGCCACCTGAATAGTATTCAGGTTAGATTCTCATATTCTCTATCTTAACCTAGTCACCCATGCACACCACCTAGGTTGAAAGTCAGTTCATGTATAGACTTTTCTATTGTGTATAGGTATAACACAACATAACATGAAATGCTTAAAATAGGAAAAATTTTCAAACTATCACAAAATCCTCTAGTGCAATCAAAATAAATCTTTTTTAACAACATTAAGCTTACCTCTTTATCAATTATACAAACACTTTCTTTGACTGGGACTCAAACTAAATGGTAGTCTTAGTGCTATCCTTTTTTACACAGTCACCTCATCTATTGCTAATGTAGGATGTTATTCCCAGCACTTTCATTGGTGGTGCCTTCAAATCTCACTTTATTCAATTAGCACTGACAAAATTGACAACCTCTATGTTGTCCTTCCTGTTCTATTCACATCGTATACTTCCTATGGTGGATATTAGTCAACTTGTTTTCCTTTCTAGTGTAGAGAAATTTTTAATTTCAATTGACTAACTGTCAAGCCAAAGATAGTCCCAGCATTATCCTTCTTGATCTAGTCACTTTGTTTACTTCCTAGAGTTGCAATATTCCCCATGCCTTTTTCTTAGTGTAGATAAATTCTTAGTTTCCTTTGACTAGCTTTCAAGCTGAGTAATAGTTATGGTGTTGTCCTTCCTAATCTAATTGCTTTGTCAACTTTCTTGGGTGGATGTTAAAGCACATGCTTTTCTTCCTAATGTAATAAATTCTAAGTTTCTTTTAAATAGCTCTAAGGCTAAATGATAGTTCTGGCATTTTCCTTCCTAATCTAGTTAGTTTGCCTACTTTTTAGGGTAGATATTAGTCCTCCTACTTTCCTTTCTAACATAGAAAAATTCATAGTTTATTTCAACTAAATTTCATGCTAGTTGATAATCGTAGTATTGTCCTTCCTAATATAGTCACTTTAAATACTTCCTAAGTTGGATGTTAGTCCCCATGCTTTCCTTCCTTATGTAGACAAATTATCATTTTCTTTTCAACTAGCTCTCATTCTGAATGATGTGTGTCCTTCTTGGTGTGGTCTGGTCATACATTCTATTTGTTTAGCCCTCAAGACATATGCAAATCAGTGTGATTTTTAATACTTACCTAATCACCCTATTCATTTACTTAGTTGGATGTGAATCCACATAGTACAATAATATGTTCAAATGAATTTAAAATCTTATTTGGATACCCAAAGTCACGGTCCACAGATCTATAACTTCAAATCATTAAAACACTAAAATCAAAACAAAAAACATGAAATCACATCCCAAATGTCAATCCTTGGGACTTGGTTGATCGACTTATTCAATGCAATAATGTGCGTCGTAGCATGAATAGTCTCTCAAACGTATAAAGGTACATTTGTTGACCACAGTTTTGACTAACTCTTTATTCAAGCTCAAAACAAACCCCCATTCAACTTGAATCAGAAACTTGATCACATTAAGCTTGGAATAATCATATCATTATTCATTTTAGCTTCATCAAATATCTCATTTTTTTGGAGTGGGTCCCACACTTTGACCTGAACTCCCTCAACTCGTAAATAATGTAGGTAGGATCCATCCTTTAAAATACTTGAGTTTTTCTATAACTAGGTGAGTTAAGCAATCATTTTTTGTATTGCATGCAAGCAAACACTAACACTCACACACGTGTGCAAGCAGCCCTATAAACGCCCTAGCCCACGTGTGTAGCTGTGTACACCCCTGTTTTGTACTTGCATGGTCACTTATGGTTTAGACTTAGCCATAACCAAAAGTTCTTGAGTGTAGCCATGCCAAGTCAAGTGTAGCCACACTTAGAAGTTCCTAGGTTTGTACAAATTTGGTTAGATAATAACAATGCCCAAATACTTTTGGGTGTGGTTATGCTCAATGCTGGCATGACCAATCCATAATGCCACATTAAATATTACTGGATTTCATCCTCAGAACTGGTAGTGAATCCATCAATGGTTTGCTATTTGTGGTCTAAAGGAGCACTAACAATCAGAATAATCTTGACCATCATTCCACCATAATAAGCAACGGTCATTGAGGCCTCTTCCACCCCGTACAATGTCTAAAAATAGATTATCTTTCCACTAAATTTGGCTTTCAATATAGGGAATAACATGTAAGAAGAAGAGTTAAAGATTCCTCTTCTGCCTTTTCCAGCAAACCATTGTAGCGTACTGATCATGATATTTTGTATATGTAAGGATTTATGACTTTGACACCACTACTTAAAGATTTTAATCCCCGACACTAGTGTCAAAAACTTGATCCCTAGATACCTAATGCTTATGCACAGTATAACAATAGTTCTGAAGGTATTTTTCACTTATGTTTCCTTATTTTGAAACAAAACCAAAACCTTGATCTTGAAGAAAAATAAGAATTTAACTTTTTAATTTATATATATTTATATTGGGATACTACGTAAGTATACGTATCATTATCAAGTAATCTATGACTTTTTCATTAAGACCTGAATATCGAACCAACAGAGAGGATTATGCAAGATGCACTTTTTAGAAAGTTTTTCTACTTTTAAAAAGATAATTACTTAAACTAAAAAATTTTTTTGTAGGAATTTAAAATTTAAATTTTTTTGATATTTTAACGAAACAATAATAACTAAAAAGATAACTAAAGTTTTTGTAGAAGAAAAATATTTAATATGAAAATATCTTTCTTTTTATCATGAATCAGTAATAAGTATAGTAATTCTGTTGTGAAAGTATGCAAATTGTGTTGTGCCAAATAGGAGCAATAATATTCTTTACCCTTACCAGAGATGCTATAAAGAACATTGACTAATTTAAAGTTTGAATGGTTATGAAGATCGGCTAGGCAGGGAAGATGCTATCTCTCACTATAGAGTTCTCTCGATTCCCTCTACCTGGGGGCTAACACTCTCGTATTAGAATCTAAAATACTAAACCAAGTTGGGGGCTTTAGCTTATAACTTTAAAGTCTTCTAACTCTACCCCCATCAATGAATATTTCCCTATTTATTTGAACTCAATCATATGAACTATATTCTTATTCATACAACCTCATGTGATTCTTTCCAATTGTTGACTAAGATAATACTAGACCGGTTCTTACATGTTCTCACAATAAATTTTAACATCTAGATTAGCCAAATCAAGAAGTAAATGAAATGCATGGATTTAAATCATCACAACTTCTTCAAATATTAAAGAATAATACTCTCCACAACTTCTATCCAACACTATAATTACTAATCATTTTAAGAAGAAAGAAAAAGAAAACTACTCAGAATCCATGGAGAAAATAAAACCACACTTTAGTTTTAAAAAAAGAAATCATTGTTAAACCAACAACAAGTCTCAATTAAAACCAAAAGTAGTCTAAAACAAAAAGATAAAAACTTATCTCAAGTCCTCCATCAAACTCTTGAAGTTCCTTTGAATCTCTTCTCTTTTACAATCACTCAAAACAAAATACAAAAATGATAAAGTAAATAACAAGTGGTTTCTGAAAATCTCTCCAAACTAACTCCCCAGAAAAGAACTTTAAAAACTTACCAATACTTTCAGAACTCACACTTTTTCAGACCTTTTCAGTACTCTTTTCTAAGTCCTCTCTTATTTCTTTTATAGTTTTCCAAGAGGTTCTCTGAGAACTTTTCAAAATGTGTCTTGATTTGATGTATTTGCCCAAGAGACACATTCTTTCATGATAATTTTCGTCCACGGTGGTTATAACCACCTATTAAGCCAATGGGTGCCTCAAAAACCTCTTCGAAATTCATGAAAACTGATTTTACTCATCTATTAACTATCACTGGCGCTTAAGTGCAGGGGTCTCAGCGCTTAAGCACAACCTTCTCTATTTAACCGGTGCTTAAGCACCGGATCTGGCGCTTAGGTGCCAAAACTCTTTTGCACAATTTTTCACCTTTTTGCTCAAAACTTGATCTATTTTCACTCCTTTAAGCATTTTTTCCATTTTTACTTATATTTGTATGAAAAACACAAAAATACCTTCCATTAAAGTGCAATATCTCAAAAATAGGTATAAAAATGTGTCTAAAACACTATATTTTTTAGGTGTATCAAAATCCCCCAAACTTAAAATGTTACTTGTCCTCAAGTGACACTTCAATCTTTAAAAATGAAATATGTATGATATGTATATGAGTTTCTTTATGAGTTACTAAAATTTAGATTTAGAAATATAATAGTCCAGTTTGGAAAAAAATAATTAGTAAATGAGACCAACTTAAAGTTTGAAAATTTTTAATGTTAAGAACTATGAAAATATGAGTTCCTATCTAATTCAGACATATTGTAAGTTCTCTAAATTTAGATTTTAGTTCTTTTATTTTCTATAATTAAAAATTTTCATTAAAAATGATTTTACTTACTATATTTTATTTATATGTTTAAGATCTTATCAAGTCTTATACTTTAAAAAGATCAAATGTAGTACCAGTTTTTGATTAGACACTAATCCTTAAGCTTCTCCTCCCTACATTTTTTTTCTTATCTTTTTCTTTTCTTTTTCTTTTTCTTTTCTTTTTCTTTTTCTTTTTCTCTTTTAGGCAAGGATTGCTATATCTAGATAGGCCTTTAATGATTTTTGAATTCCACTTCTCCTTTCCTAAAGTAAAGTCTTGATATAATACTTTTACTTATAGATATAATAATAGTTTTGAAAATCTTTTTAATAAAAGAAATTTAAGTATTTAAAATAAAAGTCTAAATTATCTAAATTTTTGAAAAATTTAATTTTTCTTACTAAAGATAGTAACTTATATTAAACATTTTTTATTCTAAAAATTTTTAACTTATAGTTTTTCTTCATTACTTAAAACTTTAACTAAATTTTCATACTCATTTCTAAAATTAAAATTTTCTTTTAAAATTCAAATTCACTTGTAGTACATTTAAGAACAAATAAAATTCTAGTTTTGAAAATGTTTTTCATCCCCCTAAACTTAAATTTTTATCAGATTAAACAGTTTAACATTAGGTATATATAAGTAGGAATGAAACTTTAAAAAAAAAACATGCTAACAAGAATTTTAACATCCTTATTATACAAGTACGAAACTAAAATTTTTTTATCAAATTTTCTATATTTTCATTTTAGTTTAACTTGTATAAATTCAATAGACGTCTAAATAGTGGGTATAAAAGCAAACAACACACTAACATGATAAAAGAAAAATACAGGGCAACAGTTTCTGAATTTCAAGTCTAAGATCTAAGGTAGCAAGATTTTCTACTTTATAACAGATATGAAATTAAGTTCTAAACTAACTAAATCACAATACTAAACACAAAATAGCAGCTACTACCTTAAAATTTTAAAAACAATATACTATCTAACACAATAATCACAACAACAACAAAACATAAAAATTCAAAACACAACAAAAATCATAGTCCAAAACAACACACAGATGCAAATGTAGCAAGCTCAGACCACATAGTTCACATCATATTACAACCATAAAGTGAATCTCTCAGCTCTACTCTTCATCCTTAGAATCACCGTTGTGCCATTTTTCTGCAGGTTCATAATTAGGATATCGAGGATATGGAGGAAATTGCACTCCTGGTTCACCTCTAATCAGACTCTCCAAAGATGAGTGGAATTTCTCTTCATAATCACTCTTCCTTCTATTATAACTATTAGTATGATCTACAAAACGCTATAAATTTTGTACCTTATCAGCGGTAAAATTGATATTGTCCATCATCTTATGTAATAACTCATCCTAAGTCTTGGTATCACCTCTAGATGTAGAAGCACGAGAAGTAGATGGTCGTGATGAAGGTGCAACAAAGGTAAATGCAACAGACGTCTCTAATCCATAACTTCTGGAAAATCCTCCTCTCCAGCAAAAAATTGAATGCTCAGAATAAGTCTTGACATTCACCTTTGTAATGAGATTTAGAGGTAATAGAACTTCCTCCCAACTATCATACTTAACTCCAGCCTGGTCGCATAATGAAAATATTAAGGAAGAAAATCTCATACATGCAGTAGTAGCAGCAACAACTGAACTGATGATAGTGTGATAGATCAAAGACCCTATGTTGATGGGCTTTCTCTCTTAAATACAGTAATTCAATGTTGTTCTATCTCTGGTCACTTCACTACGATGATTGGTTGGAAGCAGACAAGTAGAAATGAAATAGTGCCAAGTCTTCGAAGGTGCACATAACTTTGAAGTTGGGAAATTTACTATCCTCTCATTGGTAATCTTCCAAAGTCCTCTTCGAATAGTCAAACATGAAATAATCTCATCTAACTCTGCTTCACTAGGACTATAATTTGCATAAAAACATTAAGTCTCCGGTGGTAAGTAGTAAAACAAGTTGATTACCTCTAGAGTAAAAGGCACCAACTTTCCTCTAACCATAACTCGATCGTCTTCAACCTCTAAGAGATTTGCAAAAAACTCCCTCGCAACAGAAATCACTATGATGACAGAGAAACAACAGAACTGTTCCCACTATCGGCGTACTATCAGGTCTTCTACCTCTCCACCTAAACTCTTGAAACATCGCTCCCGAATCAATTTTTGTGACTGAATAGCGTCACTATATCGATCCTAAGCTTTTGAATTGACAAACTTGCTCGAATTGAATGGGCTCTTTCCTCTACTCCTTTTCATTCTTGGTGTCACTCTACAAATTTGATAAATTTCAAAAATAACTTTAAAAATTATGTTTAAATTACTAAACTAAACTTCCAAAAGCACTAACTAAACTTCCCAAGCAATATCCATTAATTTTTCTTCACTTTTCACCATGAATAGTAAATTTTTGAAATCTTCCAAATGTGCTCAAAATATATGATTAAAATCCATAATTTTTGCATGGATGTAAATCTCTTACCTTAAGGAACTTGGATCTAGCAAATCTCACTCGATTTGACCAAGAAATCTTCAAATTCCACTTGCCCTAGCCCTTAAATTTGCGATTTTTAGTTGGGGAACATGATAAGAGGTGTTAAAATGGTATTTTCGGGCTTAAAATTCACTTCTAACCATTCCCAAACAGGTTTTTCGTGAATCAGCGCTTAAGCGCGGGTTAGTAGCGCTTGGTGCTTGCCTCTCAGGTTTGCTCGCGCTTAAGCGCGAGATGTGGGGTTTAGGCGCCAGTGCACAATTTTTGAAATTTTTAATGGTAAGTAAAATGCACTATTAGCCTAAGTAAACCACCCCTAAATGGTCTCATAGAACTTAGATTACTATTTTTACTTCCTATAACTCCCTTCCCTCTCAAAATTCTCCATAATAATTAATTCAATTTAAGGCTAAAGATAACACAAATTTTCACAAAAATGAACTTATATTAATTCATAAACAAGTACAAACACATTTAACACTTAGTTCTCTCTCCAAATAGTCTTGGATGAGAAAATTTTCCTAAGTACAAAACACTTAATTCACATTTTACAATTAAACACATAAGTGACACAAACACTAAACACAAGACATAAAAACTAACACACTTAAAAACATGACTCCAAACACATAATTCCTAACACTTAACTTAATGCCACTCTTTATTAGAAGGAATGAATTCTTCTCTTTCAGTAGTCTCTCCAGGAATATAAAGTTGATAAAAAGGACGGTGGTGACGAGCTCTAATACTATCATCTTCGATTCCCTTTTGCTTAAGGAACATTGCCTTATCCGCTTCCTCTATGGTATGGCTGAATTGCAGCTTCTAGATGAGCATGCTTTTAAACTCTTAGTAAACTATGGTATGGCTGAAGTTGCCACCCAATATGTTCTAAATGAGCATGCAATTCAAGCACCTTAGTCTCTACAAGATTTCTATGGGAGAATGCTTCTTCTCAGACATCTTTGTTATTGTATTGAGTTATACCTCTTTTAAACTCTTTCTGCCAAAGAGTTGAGTTTGCTCAGCTTTTTCCTGTCACGTCCAATGAAAGCTTCATTCCTTCATCATTTGCTTCACACAATTCTACTAAATTTCCTTCATAAAAGTAGAAGCGATTAAGAACCTCTGTCTGTATTGATTGTATTCTACTAACAACATATACTCCATCCTGTGAGATAACATGAATGGAGTTTGGCGGTTGATGTTGAAGGTGTTATTTGGATTAGCCACGGTACCAAGGGAAGCATATCAGTCCATTTTCTCTTAACTCCTTGTACCTTCTTCCTCGGAAGAATCAAGATGATTTTGATAGAGACTTACACCTGGCTATTCATTCGGGGGTGATGTACCGAGATGAACTTGGGATTAATCCTATGAATTTTACAAAAATTGTGGAATCCTTTATTTGTGAATTGGGTTCCATTATTTGTAATGATAAAAAGTGGCAAGCCATACCAACAAATCAAGTCAAACCCCATGGAATTCCAAATGACCATAGCTGATTTATAAGAGAGGGCTTTTATCTTGATCCATTTGGAGAAGTAATCAATATCAACTAGTAGGAACTTGCGTTGGTACTTTGAAGTTGGAAATGTTCTATGGATATCAAGGCACAACATGGTGAATGACAATGAAATGATGATCGGTTGTATTTTTTGGGAAGGATATTGTTGTAGTGAATCGTATATTAAACATTGCTCACATTTTTGAGAGTATCCATTTGCATCCCTAAGTAATGTCATCCAAAAGTATTATTGTCATTTGATCATTCAACTACTTTTTTTCCTTCAAATTCACTCCCACATTCCCTTAAATGAACTTTTTAGAGAATATCTTCAATCTCATTTTTCTAAACACAATTAATATATAGTGTTGTAGTTGATTTTTGAAAAGTTTTTTTTCTATCGTCATTCATTGAGTGGCCTTTAATTTGAATACCCTCAAATTTGTAACTTCCCATTTTTAGGTAATAAACCTAGGAATCTATCTAGCTCTTTTTTTGTTCAATGTTCACTTCCATAATGAGTGATTCTTGGATGGTAGGTTGATCAAGCTTTTGACAAGAACCTTTTCCTTAATAATGTCTTCCAGATAGGAATTTGATGATTTGGTTCTCTTATCCTCTAACTTGTTCATTAATGAAGATATTGAATCTCCTAATTTTAGTCTTTAATTTTTTGATGTACTTTATCATCACCTCATCCTTTGAACCAAAATCTTTAAATTCACGACTAGTTAGGAGTCATCTTCCCTAATATGCATAGGGTTCCCAACACTATCACCAAGCTACGAACTTCATTCAAAGCTTTATAATTTTCTTGATTCTTAGTGACATGAAAATTTACCTCAATTGAGAGGCAGATATTTGACTCGCTTGGGTTGCATGAGAAATGTCTGGTTTCAGCTCTTGATCAGCTAAATACACCATCGGTGAGTAGTATGCACGTGTTTCTATCGATTGCCAACTATTTTTTAGCTTCCCCTATTTAAGTGAAATTCACCAAGAAGTTTGTAATGGCCTGCACCATAATATTCATTTAAGGGACGTAAGAGATGTCAAATTCTCTGAGTTCTATCCCCCATTTGAGTAACAGAACAAAAATGCTTTGACCAAGTGAGATGGATTTTAATATGTGGTAAGTGATGATAGATTGGTTTTTTATGAAAATATTATCGAAGCCTACTTACTGAAATGATGAAAGAAAATGTTAGTTTTTTCATTATTGGTTACCCGAGTTCTGTATCTTTGAGGACTTGGTTGGAGTAGTACGCTAGACATTGTTTTTCATGTTCTTCTCCAACCATGTCCAAACTAACTATTTCTTGTCCTACCCCCAAGTAGAGAGAAAGTTACTGCTTTAGCTTTAGACTTTGAAGTAGATGGGGAGAAGTGAGAAATTATTTGAGGCTTTCGAAGGCTTCTTCACATTCAATGGTTCATTCAAACTTTTAGCTTTCCTTAGCTTTTTAAAGAAAGCAACACATTCATCTTCTGATTTGATAATGAATTAGCTAAGTCCAACTATCTAAATAGTTAAATTCTAAATTTCTTTAGTATTATGGGGGGATGACGTGCCAATAAGTGCTCATATTTTTTTGAGGTTCTTTTTATGCCTTAAGGGTTCAAAAAGAATCCAAACAATTTGCATATCAAGGCTTCAAATTTGCATTTCAAAGGACTAAGTCTTTCATGTTGAATTTTTATGTCTTTGAAAGGTTTTCATTAAAGCTTCTATGTGTTATTTGGCCATCCAAATCCTAACTAACACATCGTTAGTTAGGATGTGTTATTGATGTCCAAAAATTACATCCATAAGTTTTTGATAAGTCACCACATCATTTTTTAGCCTAAAGGGAATTAAATTATATCAGTCAATTTCAACACTTATGGTAAATGAAGTTTTCTCCATGATGGATAAATGCATCTTAATCTTGTGGTATCAAGAGAATGCAGTTCAGGAAGCATTGAATTGAGTGGTCGACCACTGAATCTATTATCACATAGATCCTCACCAATGAGTACCTATTCCTTAGGCAAACTAAATTCAATTTACTAAAATCAACACTCATTCCTTATTTTTCACTGGCTATCTGGAACATCACTACTTTGGAGATCAACGTGGGGTGCTTCACCTTCTAAATTTAATCAAAATCTTCTAGTTTCTACACCTCCTCTCAGATGCTTCCCACCAGCATTGTAGCTAAGGTTATGATATTTTGTTTTCTAAATTGAATGGATGGATTAAGGTTCAACCGAAGGCAAGCTACATTGATTTGCACACCAAGCATCCCCGTCTCTAACCATGCAAAAATGGCCCAGTGCTCCAAAAGTCTAGATTAGTAAATCTCTATAATATACATCAAAAACTTCACTAATTAGGAAACATTGGTGGTCTAATTGGTTTTGAGATACACTTCTCTCAACCTTTAATATATGGTGGGGAATTTTCTACCATGTTGATGACTTAAAGGTAACAAACTCGAGATTGTTGTAAATTTCCTTTAACAATAACATTTTTTCCATCTCTTTGGAATTTCACTGCAACATTATAGGTAGAAACTGTCACCCTAAAGCTGATCAGAAGAGGTTGTCAAAAAATGATGTTGTATGTTGGGCGAGAATCTACCACAAGAAATTCCTTTTAGGGTTTGAACTGTTTCTTTTTTTCTCCCCAGCTGGCAGCAAGTCCCATCATCTTTAATTTTCTTTTCTCTCACCTAAAACACCATATAAAGGTCCAATTAGTGTGATAATTTGATTGATTGATAGGCTTAGTTTGTTAAAAACTAACTTAAACATCCTGTACTTATTAGGTTTCTCATCACTTGATAGTTTTTTATCACGATCATCACAACAACAAAATCCTTTTGTGCATTTCCTTTGGAGGGTAACAATTCTTTGTAAAGAAGATGGGTGGATGGATATTCAATTTTGGGGTAAAAGTAGAGAGACAAAGTTCCTTTATTTGTTGTCCTTCCTATTGAATCTCCTGGATGAATCAGTTCCCCCAAAAATAGAATGCACTGCCATAGCTATATGGATGTAATTTGAATGCACCGCCCCATCTAGTAAATCTATAATAGGGCTCTTTCCTATCTATGGGTCATATCTCCTTAAGCTATTAATTAATTTAACATCCTTGCCTTGATCGATTCTTCAACAATATTTCAAAGATTCCTACATTGTACTGTGGTGTTGACATGATCTATATGTTATTCACAATTCTTCCATTGTCTCAAAGGAAAGCTTCAGCTCTCATTGGTGGCAATTTCATGAAAAAAGATTTATCTTGAATGGTGTTTACTCATTTGATCAAAGATACCCTCAGAGGAGTGGTTTATGGGCCCTTGTGATCATAATGTGCTCTTTCATGGTTCTAGGTAGATCACTCATGGGATTGAGTCATTTGTAAATTTTGGGTCCTCTCTTGACCCCCCTAGTCACTATGACAGTTGGCTCTTTGGTTTTTACGGGGCTATTGGTTTTTGTCATTCAGACAAACAGGTGATTGTGTGTTTCCCTTAGTCTCTACCCAATGCTCTATAATGGCTTCTTCTGATGTTAGTGTTTTAAAGGTTCAGACCTTGGAACCTTTTCATACCTTTTTATGTAATTGTTGGATCTCTTTTAGTTCACCCAAATTCTAGAGTTTTGCTAGACCAAGGTCAAAATGAATCTTATAGAATGTCAAACTATGGATTAGAGCAACATGTGCCATATTTAATTTTAAGACCTTTACTTAAAATATTTCTCTCTAAAATTGTACAATATTTGACTAGAGAATCTCATTAGATCCCTGCTGAAGTCGTCACAGGGACTGTGCACCTTTCATAGATCTTTGTGCACTACAAAGATTCTTCTGAATTTTATAAAGCAGGCGTTCACTTTGGTTGATAATGTGTTGAACGATCTTAAAGCTGATGAGCTCAACGTGGTGAAGACCAGTTGACTCTTGAATGTGCTTGAGATCATTAGTAGAAACATCAATGACTTTAAGTATGTCAGATGATGATTGTGTTTCGACTGACCCTTATAGGATTTCAAAATTGGGAGTTTGAATTTCTCTCGGGGCCCTAATGATTTTAAGTGAGAAGTCATTTTCTAATTGTTGCAACACATCAACTCACTTGAACCATTTTCTCTCCGCCATTAGGGCAAATCAGGTAGTTTCCTAGTATAACACATAATCACTTTTTTCTAAGGCATGATTTGATCTCCTCTTGTTTTGTCCTGATACCCCCTCTCGAGGAAGGTTGTGTGCCACTCACTGTACACGTTTGCCTCTAAGAATCCTAGCTCCTCTCAAAGCTATGAACACTTTGATGTCCTCTCCAAACTATCCTTACAATTACTTTGCGATCTGACTTCTAAAGTCTTGTAGCCCTCATTGCATGACCACTTCTACAAACAACTTAGTACATCCTACTTCCTCTACTTTCCTCTGGTTGTTATTCCCTGCCTGCTATTTTGCTCCTTCTCTTGTTGATGACATAGTTTGACACTCACCACACCTTTTAAGAAGTTGATTTAGAAAGCATTTGGGAAGAACACCCAATGAATCAAGTGAACAGAGATTATAGAATAGAGAGAGAGAGAGAATAATGAATAGTAGGTTAAGGGTATGGATTTGGAATTACATATATGCCATCTATTCATTAGTCTCTTAGAGGGTTATTTATGTACATTATTTGTGTCATATATACTAAATTACATGTGGGCTAGTCCAATTAGTGCAGTACTGACAATCAATACGAGCAAAGTTGATCGTTTTCTCTAGATGTGACTCACTAGCTTTAAGCCTATTTTCATGTATTGATTCAACCCATCAGCCAATCATAACACTGATATACCAAAAATATATGCATTTTTAGACCCATATTTTATACTCATTTTTGTAATATTGCACTTTAAAGGAAGGTATTTGTCATGTTTTATTACAGTTTGTTGATTTTTACAAGTTGAAGCAAAAAGAATGAAATTTGGAGTCAAAATGGAGTTTTTGAAGAATTGTTCAGCACCGACGGTGCCAGACTAGGCGTAGACGATGCCATTTGACAGAGAGCATGGATTTTATTTACGGACCACTGGGCGATGCATGCCCTGTTTCTAGAAGATTAGACAAATTTAGACCCATTTTGAAGATTTTTTGGAAGCACCTGTTGGAAAACCAACCATAGGATCTATTTAGAACCGAAATTTATAATAAAAGACCCCCTTTGTCCCCCTTCGCACCCCTCACAACCTTTAACTGCTTTCCACTTTCTTCCATGCCATTTCACACCATTAGTCATTTATTTTCTTCATAATTTTGAGTTTTTGTGGTGATTTTAAGCGTTAATTCTTCTTTAAGAGAGTTGGAGAGGAAGAGAAGTAAGAGATTTCTTCTTCTTACTTTTTCTAAGAGAGGCTACAAGGGATTTACTTTAAGAAAGAGTTTCAGATAAGTGTTATTTGTTTATTATTGTTGTATGAACTTTCTTTTATATATGAAATTTGTGTTTTGTTGTATCTTTCTCATGAAGTCTCAGTAGTTTCCTTTATCTTTCTTCTTATTATGATGAAATAAAGAGATAATTTGGATGTGCTAATCTTAAAATATAAAATAAATTGTGATGGTTTTTCAACTCCGTTTTTAATTTACTTTTCGATTTGGCCAATTGAATTATAAAATTTTTTTATGAAACGGAGTAAGAGTTCTACAACAGAGTGAGAATCATATTTAATTTCATGGAGGAGTGTTTCATTCATGGAATTAGGTGCAAATAAATATGGAAATATACATTATTGGGTGTAGAATTAAATATTCTTAGGGTGACAGACTATTATCCCCAATTCAATTTTAGTGTTTAAGAACTAAAGTATGAGTTAGCCTTCAAGGAAAGGGAAGTGGGAGCTCTGGAGTGGGAGTCAGTATCATCCTAGCCTAACGACTGATTTAGGGACTAAACTTGAGATTAGCCAATGATTTTCTTTAACACATAATCAGGGTAGAGAATTAAAATTGCTCCTATTTAGCACAGTACATATTTAAACCATTTATTTCATATCATTTCACCAAAAACTCATTGTAGTGGGAAAAATGCTTTTCCATATTAGAAAATTTCATCACATAATCATAGTTTAGTAGTTACTGTTTTAAACTTTGCATTTAAATTTTTCTAGTAGTTAATAATTTAGTTCTGATAGTATCTTAAATATTCAAAATTAGTGACAGTAATTTTGTTCTATTTCTGTGAATTTCCTATTTAATTTATCATTTCAAATTTAAACTATCATCATGGGATCGATATTCGAAGCTTAAATAGAAAGTCTTATATTACTTGATAATGATATGTTTACTTGCGTAGAATCCCAATATTACGTGCTTAACATTATTATTCATAAAATACCACATCAAATTTTTGGCATCGTTGTAAAGTAGAGTCAACTTTATAAATTTTATACAACTGTATTTTCCGGGATCAAATTTTTGACTCTGTTGTTGGGGAAGTTAACAGTATATTAAATAGATTAGGTAAATTAGGAAATTTAGAGATAAAATATAAAAAAATAAATATATATATATATAAAATCAAAAATTCAAAAAAATGTATATATACCTATATATATTTAAGAGTATTTTAAAGAAAATTTTCTTTGCTTATTGTATTTGCTTATGCGAAATATTGGATCTGAAGGTTTAGTACCTTATGATTCAGAATTAGAACGTACTATTAGGAAAATTTGAAAACAACAAAAAGAAATTAAAATTTTGAACGAAATGTCAAATAACTTAGATAATCAAATAAATGAAAATCAACAAAGACCATTAAATGATTATGCTAATCCGAAAACATATGAACTTCACTTAACTTTTCAAAATCCTGATGTTGCTACTAATTTTTTTTAACTTAAACCTTCTATTATCCAAATGGTAGAAAATAATCAGTTTGGAGGAACACCTACTAAAGATCCTAACTTACATCTTGCTAGTTTTCTTAAAATATATGCTACTTTTAAATATGATGGAGTGTATAATGATGATGTTAGGCTTAGAATTTATCCTTTTTCATTAAGGAATAAAGCTAAAGTTTGGTTAAATTTATTAGCACCTGGATCTATCAGAACTTGGGGAGAACTATCACCAAAATTTTTGGCTAAATATTTTTCACCCTAAAAAACTGTTAAGCCAAGAAAAAATATTAAATCTTTTTGTCAGTTTGAAGGAGAATTGATATATGAAGCCTTAGAAAATGTCCACACTATGCTTTACCAGATTGATTAATAATTCAAACTTTCTATAATGGATTAGTAGGATCACTTAGATCTATTATAGATGCTGCTATAGGTGGATCACTAATGTCAAAACCTTTTGATGAAGCATACTCTTTAATAGAAGAAATGACTACTAATAATTTTCAATAGCCCTCTGAAGGGTAAATCCTAAGAGAGTAGCTAGTATTCATAACCTTGATGCAATGTCTATTTTCGCATCTCAAATTGCTGCTATATCAAAAAGATTGATCAAATTAGAGTGAACTATTTTCAAATGCCACCAGTAATAGAAGAAAATTTGCTAGGGTAGATAAATGATACTCGATCATCTTATTAAACTTTGAATGCTATAAATAATCAAAATAACAGTCCCTTTTCTAATTATTACAAGCTTGGATGGAAAAATCACCCTTTAGTTGGAATAATTATAAAAATTTGGTGAACTCTTTAGGGAATTTAAACAACTAAGGAAATCCTAATTATCGACCTTATTATTCTCCTAGATTTAACTCTAACCCAAATCCACAAGTTAAGGAAAAGAAGTTGATGATACAAGAAGTAATGTTGAATATGGTAAATCAAATACAAAATCAAGGGGCTACTTTTAGAAATATTGAAAATCAATTAGGACATATTGCTACTGCACTTAGTAACAGACCTTCAGGAAATCTTCCGAGTACTGTGGAAGGTAATTCAAAAGATCAAAATAAGGAACAAGTAAAGCTATTCAATTACAAAGTGGAAAAGAAGTTGAAAAAAGAATCCAAAGAGAAACTGAAATTGATGAGGAGAAGGAAAAGATTGAAAGTGACCATAATGAAAATGAGCACATACAAGTTTTTTTAGAAAAACCGCTATCTCTATTTCCTCAACGATTGAAGTAGAAGAATAAAGATAATAATTTACAAAATCTTTGAAAATCCTTAAAAAGTTAACGATAAACATTCTTTTCATTGAGGGTTTGGAACAAATGCCAGTTTATGTAAAATTTATGAAAGATATACCAAACAAGAAAAATAAGTTTGCAGATCATGAGACCGTTACACTCCATGAAGAGTGTAACGCTATTATTCAGAAAAAAACTTCCTGAAAAGTTAAAAGATCCTGGATAGTTTTACTATACCTTATGCAATTGGTGAAAAGTTTTTTGGAAAAACCCTATGTGATTTAAGAGAGAGTATCAATCTTATGCCTCTATCAATTTTTAAACGTTTGGATTTAGGAGAGATTTCCCCTACTACTGTTACTCTTCAATTAGCTGATCGATTAATAACCTATCCTAGAGGAGTTATAGAAGATGTATTAGCAAAAGTGGATAAATTTATTTTTCCTATAGACTTTATATTATTAGATATGGAGGAAGATAAAGAGATTCTTATTATTTTGAGGAGACCATTTCTTGCAACAGGGAGAGCTGCGATAAATGTGCCAAAAGGATAATTAATAATGAGAGTTAACGATTCAGACGTAACATTTAATATTACAAAAAACTATGAAATATTCTGCAATAGAAAAAGATGATGAATGTTTTAGGATGGAAGTTACTATTTATCTAAGTAATGAGCAATTTAAGGAAGTGTTTGAAGAAAAATTAAGGCAAGAAGAATTTATTGAGAATGAGAATGAAATAAAAGAAGAGAATTTAGATTATATTCAGGACAAATTTGAAACTTTAGATTTGTTGGAAAATGATAATAAAAATATGATTTCTTCAAGTATTAAACCACCTGAACTTGAACTAAAAGTATTACCTGCCCATTTAAAATATGTGTTTTTAGGAGATTCATCTACATTGCCTGTTATTGTATCTTCTGAGTTAACTGAAATTCAAGAATAAAAATTAATAGAAATGTTGAAAAGATATAAAAAGGCTTTTAGATAGACTTTAGCAGATATTAAATGAATTAGTCCATTAATTTGTACGCACAAAGTTCTATTAGATGATCAATACGAGCCTAAAACAGATCTTCAGAGGAGATTAAACCCAAAAATGAAAGAAGTTGTTAAAAAAAAAATCTTAAAATGGTTGATGCAAGAATTATATATCCTACTTTAGACAGTGCTTGAGTGAGTCCAATTCACTGTGTTCCAAAGAAAAGAGGAGTGAACGTTGAAGTAAATGAGAAAAATGAATTAATTCCAAATAAGATAAGTTGCTGGTTGGCGAATTTGTATAGACTATAGAAAATTAAACATGCCCACCACTAAAGATCACTTTTCCTTACCCTTTTTAAACCAAATGTTGGATAGAATGGCTGGAAACAAATATTACTGCATTTTAGATGGATATATCGGTTATGATCAAATTCTAATTGCTCCTGAGAATCAAGAGAATATAATATTTACAAGTCCTTATGGAGCATTTGATTTTCATAGAATACCTTCTAGACTATGCAATGCACTGCGACATTTCAAAGATGTATGATGTCATTTTTTTGTAATTTGATTTATCATGGAATGGAAGCATTTTTGGATGATTTTTCTATATTCATTTCTTCATTTGAATTATGTTTAAATAATTTTGAAAAGTTTTGGAATTATGTGAAAAAATCAATCTAGTACTAAATTGGGAAAAATGTCAAGTTATGGTTGCAAGAGGAATTGTACTTGAGCATAGAATTTCTGAAAATGACATGGAAGTAGATCTTGCAAAAATTTAAGTTACTGAAAAATTATCAACTCCTACTACAGCTAGAGAGGTAAGAAGTTTTCTAGGACATGCTGGTTTCTAAAGGCGTTATATAAAATTTTTTTCAAAAATAACTAAGTCATTGTGCCAACTTTTAGAAAAAGATACAAAATTTGATTTTAATGAGGAATGCATAAAAGCATTTGAATTATTGAAAGAAAAATTAATTACTGCACCTATAATAGCTCCAAGTGATTGGTAGAAACCATTCAAAATAATGTGCGATGCTAGTGATTATGCTATTGAAGCTGTTTTAGGACAAAGACACAACAAAGTTTTTTAAGTAATATATTATGCTAGTAAAACTATAATAGATTCTCAAATTAATTACACTACTACTGAAAGAGAATTATTAGCTTTTGTCTATGCCTTTGATAATTTAGACCTTGATTGGAACCAAATGTATAGTGCATATAGATCATTCTGCTATCAAATACTTGATGCAGAAGAAGGATGCTAAACCAAGATTAATTTGATGGATACTTCTATTGCAAGAGTTCAATTTTATTGTAGTTGTTAGAAAGGGAAATAATAATCAAATAACTGATCATTTGTCTAGATTAGAAAAAGAAATATTAACTAATTTTGCAAATGAAATTTTAGAAAATTTCCCTGATGAACAATTATATAATATTTATGAAAAGATATACCGTGGTATGCCGATATAGTAAATTATATCATAAGTGATATTTTACCACAAAATATTAAGAATCAACAATTAAAGAAACATTTTGAAAATATAGCTAATTGATTCAAAATTCTATTTTTAGGATGACCCATATTCATATAAACAATGTAAAGATCTAATTATTAGGAGGTGTGTGCCTTATGAAGAAACTCAACAAATAATTGAAAGATATCATAATTCCGAGTTTGGAGGACATTTTGGAATAAATAGAACTACATATAAAATTTTGCAAGCTGGATTTTATTAGTCTACTCTTTTTAGAGATGTTAATGAATATATTAAAACATGTGATTGATGTCAGCGAGTAAGAAATATTTATAGAAGAAATGAAATGACTCTAAATTACACATTAGAAGTTGAAATTACTGATGTGTGGAGATTAGATTTTATGAGACCATTTTTGTCTTCTATTAGAAATTTATATATGTTACTTATTGTTGACTATATGTCCAAATGGATTGAAGCTATTGTTGTACCTAAATGTGATGCTCAGAGTGTTTCTAAATATTTAAATAAAAATATTTTTACAAGATAAGGAATGCCGAGAGTAATTATTACACATGGAGGATCCATAAAGAAAAAGCTGTAAATCCCTATAAATTTGATTGGTCTGCTTTATTAGATACTACATTATAGGCATACATAACTGCTTATAAGACTATTATTGGAATATCCACATATAGACTTATTTTTGAAAAAAAAACCATGTCCCTTACCAGTAGAATTGAAGCATAAAACATTTTGGGCTATTAAGGAATTTAATTTTAATCTAAAAGTGAGAAAAGATTATTGCAACTCAATGAACTTTAGGGGATTAGAAATGAAGCATATGAAGATGCAAAAATCTATAAAGAGAAAAGGAAAAATGGCATGATTGAAAAATTATTAAAAAAAAGTTTGAATCTAGACAAGAAGTTTTATATATAATACAAGATTGAGATTATTTCCAGGAAAACTGAAATCTAAATGGTTAGGACCATTTAAAGTGATTAAAGTCTATCATTATGGAATTATTGTTATTAAAGATCATAAAACTGGAAAGATTTTTAAAGTTATTGGGTTTCAAATGAAACATTATTATGAAAGACACATGCTTCAATTTAAATAAATTTTGACGTTAAGTCATCCTTATTAAATAATGGGTCGATGACGTTAAACCAAGCGCTTTGTGGGAGGTAACCCATATATAAATCCATGTATATTTATATACTACTATTTTGTTTAATAAGTGTTTTTAGGAAATAATAATATTTTTAAATCCTACAATATTTTATATATCATAAATTAAGATAAATATTGGTATTGGAGGAAAAATTTGGAATCAAATTGAACAAAAAAATAAAAAATGCAATTTTTGCCTCTGGTGCCCGTCTATATGCACAATGGTGCCGACAACGCCATCGGGAGCGTCGCCGACCTCTCGAGCAGTTTCACACTTTCAGTGTGAATACGACAGACTTTAGCGAGATTACACTCCTAAATAACCGCCGAGATGTGTTTTTAAAGGCCTAAAAATTGCCTTGGACGACCATAAACTTCCAAATTTTGAATTTCATGACATCCAATTCCACAAATACTTCAAGGTATGGAGTTTTCAAATGAAGAAAATTTATCAGTTTTGATGCCAGAGATTATACGACAAAGTCATTACAGAAAAGATACTTATCAAGGAGAGAGGTTTTGTCAATCATGGATTGAGTCATCCAAGTTCACAGATTGAGAAAATCATTGTACATAGATGTTGGGAAGTTCTGTGCTACACTACCGCTGCAGTTGTTGTACAACTGGTAAAGGAATTCAATGCTGATTTACATGGAATTACCCAAGGACTCGTCTTCATTCGAGGTAAGGCTGTACCATTTACTCCGGCTCAAATTAATGATTTGTATATGATAGAAAACATTCCAATTTGTTATTATATGAACTTTATCCCAATTAAATTTATGATGCAAGATGTATCTAACTTTTTGACGAATAAAGATGATAATTAGGAAATTAGAAATGAGGGATACATTAGTTTCTCCGCTTCATTGCTCAATCCAATATCAAAACAATGGAATTTCTTCATATCTGCAAAATTACTCCCTACCGTGAAGATTAATAGAGTTATAAGAGAAAGTGTCATTTTAAACTATTGCATTCAAATGGAAAAGCACATTGAGGTGGGATCGATTATTTTCAAATCTATTATTGGTATTATTATGAATGGGCCAATATATGGATTGGGGCATCCTTCTACAATTTTCTTACTTTGTAGTCAATCTCAAATGCCATATGAAAGTTGGGAGAAAGTATTATTACCTTGGGACTCCATGACTCCTATTAATGACAATTATATTGGGAATGGAAATGAAGCATTAGATATTATTTTTGATCATTCATCACATGCTTCAACACCATTAATGTCATAAACAGTTGGAAGTTCAATAGCTTTGGAGAAGAAAATGAAGAAAATAGAAAGAGAACTTCAGAGTATTATGAATGCAAAAGGAATCTCAACTACCTTTTTGATCACCTAGATTGGAGGATGAAGGAGAACTTTGATCATACTGGAACAATTGAAGCAGAATTGGTGTAGATGTTCAAGAAAAATGGATGGATTGATGAAAATTTGACTGATCAATTTCTGTACAGACCCTTCTACAATTTGTACATCCATTACCAGTCTATGGGAGATATTAAAGGAGGAGAAAGTACTGAAGATGAAACAAAATAATTGAAGAAGTTGGACTCTTTACTACTTTAAAGTAATTATGTTTTTAATGTGATTGTGTGGATTTAATTTAATTTACTTTACTTTAATTTGCTTTAAAACTCTATCAACTTTGATTGTGTTTATAGTTTTGTGTCAGCATTCTAGTGTTGTGGATTGATTTCGACGCTGAATTATAATTTAGTTTGCTTTATGTATGTGAAAGTGTGACTAGAAAAATGTATTTGTAAAAAGTGTATTTTCATATATAAAAGTTAGTTTGGTGTTGTTTGAGAAAATATTTGTTTGTGAATTATTTTAAGATGCAAATTAGTGTTCAAAAGGACTAAATAGACTTTGGAGTAAATTGAAAGAAAATTAAAATTTGCGAAAAAGAAAAATTGAATTTTTGGCCGCTAGCGCCGAGAACACCCTTGACCCGAAAACCACCCAATCCCGTTAATATTCATGATTTGCATAGTAAAAACACCATTTTTACCTTTTAGTCACCTTCAACCTCCGGTTTTTGCACCTAGGGCTTACTGTTTCTCAGATTGTTTCTTAGATTTGAGTTGATTTTAAGGCAAATGAAGTTCAGATTTCATCTTTTCTAGATAAGAGGTACACTTTGAACTCAAAATTTTTTATTTTCATCAAGAATTTATCTTACATTGACGTGATCCGAAATTTTTAAATTTTTAAATTTTTTTAGAAGATTTTGAGAAAATCGTTTGGTGAAGAACTCTTACTTAATTGATTTAAGTTTAAAACATTCTACAATGTGATTTTTGGAATTTTTGGGAATTTATTTCGATTTTATCAAATTTTCATAGATTACCATGGCACTGAGAATGAGCAAGGGAAAGAGAAAGGTAGATTTTGATGATAAAAATTTTGTCAACTACAAGGCTAACATTTGTTTCAATAGTCTGCTTACAACTAAAAAAGTAATTCTTGATCGATGATTTAAAAATTCGAGTGAAGAAGTCGAAAGATTAATCAATGCTTGACAATGAGAGAATTTTTGTTACTTTACTGCCGATGCTATTATTGGTGTAGTGATGGAGTTCTACGATACTTTTAAGGAAACTTCTAAAGACTATGTGTTTGTTTGTGGGAAATTGGTGGAATTTATTATATGAAAAATTAATGAATTTTATCAGTTAGAGGATGTGTATAGCTGTTAGTATAAATAATTTTCTGCTACAAATGAGGCCTTAGATGATGTTATTTATTTTCTTAGTGATGAAAGAGGAGCTTAGAAGGTGAAGAATAATGTTAAGGAAAGAGGAGCTTGGAAGGTGAATAATAATGTTAAGGTAAACATTCCTTTTTCTATGTTAAATGTAGTATCTAAGGCCTTACACTACTTTATTTCCGGTAGAATGATACCAACAAATCATCATAGTGAGGTTACAAAGAATAGGGCCATCTTGAACTTCTATATTCAACAGATGAGAAGGATATATGTAGGCTCTATTGTTTATAGAAACACTCGTTCTATTGCTTTGGGAGAGACTACTGGTGGTTTAGGAGACCCTTCCCCGATCTTCACACTATGTGGATAAGCAGGAGTTGATTTTATAATGGATAAGGAGAAGATTGAACCACTAAAACTTATTGGGTCTGCCAATATTAAGACTTATGAATCTCATGTTAGATGGAGATCTGAAAGTAGGACCAAGGATATTCCTTTTACTTCAAGTACCACTACTTCTAATACCCCTACTCTCCAGGAACTTATGGAGCAGGTGATGATCCAATAGGGAGATATCTTGAGATTGGAAAGTAGAATGGAAAATATGGAGGCTAGAAATGCACACAATGATGATTTGACAAGATAGAAGTTTAAATATGACGATGCTTATGATGATGTGATGGTCAGATACATGAGTGGTGATCACTCAGTTTAGTTTCCTACTCACTCTGTCTTTACCCCATATTAGTAGCAAAACTTGGATGTGGAATAATAATAAGAAGAAGATGATTGGTGTTGTTTTAGTTAGATTTTTGTTTAGTTTATGTTTGGTTGTACTTTATTGTTTAGACTGTTTGTTTTTAGAGGGTGACACTTTATTTTAAATGTTATGTTGTATTGTGAATAGTAGATTTGTGAAACTCTTTTTTTACATTAGAAATCATTTTAGTACTTTGTTAGTTTCTAGTACTTTGTTGAATGTACTCTTTCTCAGCAAATTTTTATATATATTATGTGTTATTTAATGTTTTAAGTCTTGTAGCTTTTTATATTAGCACCTGCAATATTTTAGAGTTAAATTTCTATATCAGAATCTTCAACTGGTAATTCTTTCCTTCATGTATTAAATGCTTTCTTTCACCCTTTATTTTTTCAACTTTTCCTGCTAAATATTTTAAAAATTTTAGTTTGGGGGGAAAGAAAAAATCCTTTTTAAGAAAAGAAACTTAGTTTTATTTGTCCTCAATTAGTTATATTTTCAAAATATTTTAAAATTTAACATGACCTTTGGTATTAGAGAGTAACTTTAGATAACTATATTTGTGTTTCTAAATATATAGTAAACTTAAGTAAAATTTTTCAATAATAAAAGTTAATTTTAGAGATTAAGATATTTGGTATGAAAGAATAAGACTATTTTTTTCTATTGTAAGTAAAGAAATTTCTATTTTTGAAGTATTAAAAATCTTAGAGATTCATGTAAGAAGAACAGAATAAAACTTTATGAAAAATCTTTAAAGCTAATATAAATTTATAAAGTGAAGGAATGTGAAAAGTTTTTAACTTTAAGAAAAAGATAGTGAAGTTCAAAATCATTAAAGGTTATCCAGATATAGTAATCATCACATAAAAAATGGGGGAGAAAAGAAAAGAAAAGAAAGAGGATTGAAAATGATCCTGAAAAAGAAAAGAAAAGAAAAAGAGAAGAAAAGAAAAAGATGTGAGGAGAAGTTTGAGGAGATGCCTAATTAAAAATTGGCTTCACTTGAATCAACTTAAAGAAGAAGGCTTGGCTACATTTTTTAAAATTATATTTCAGTATTAGCATATTTACTAGTAAAGTTTCATTAAGTTCTATTTCGTCTGAATATTCTAAGTGGCTTTAATATGAATAATTTGCAATTTTCCTTGAAACGAATAGAGAATCAAAAATCTTAGACTTAACTGCTAGATATTCTTATACCTTTAGTATTAACTGAAGTTATTTTACATTTTTCTTAAGTTCTGCTATTGTATTTAGTGGACTAAAATATAGAAGTCTAGAAGTTAAAATCTTTGTTATCAATCATATTTTTATATAATAAAAGAGTTACCTGAGGACAAGTAACATTTAAGTTTGAGGGATTTTGATATACCAAAAATATATGCATTTTTAGACCCATATTTTATAATCATTTTTGGTGATATTGCACTTTAAAGGAAGGTATTTTTCATGTTATATTGCAGGTTGTTGATTTTTATGACTTGCAACAAAAAGGAAGCAAAAAAGATGGAATTTAGAGTCAAAATAGAGTTTTTGAAGAATTGTGCAACGCTGACAGCACCAGACTGGGCGTCGACGGCGTTGTTTGACAAAAAAGATGGATTTTATTTACGGACCACTAGCGCCAATGACGTTAGTGTCGGTGCAGGCCCTATTTCTAGAAGATTTGATGAATTTGGATGCTTTTGGAAGAGTTTTTGGATGCACCTATTGGAAAACTGATCTTAAGCTCTATTTAGAGCCAAAATTGATAAAAAAAAAGACCCCCCTTTGCGCCCCTTCGCAACTTTCAATCCTTTCAACTTTATTCCACGCCATTCCACACCATTAATCATTTATTTTCTTTATAATTTTGAGTTTTTTTTGTGAGTTTTAGTGTGAATTCTTCTCTAAGAGTATTGGAGAGGGAGAGAAGTGAGAGATTTATTCTTCCTACATTTCCTGAGAGAGGCTATAAGGAATTTGCTTTGAGAAAGAGTTTCACATAAGTGTTGTTTGTTTATTTTTATTGTATGAACTTTCCTTTATATGTGTAATTTATGTTTTGTTGTATCTTTTTTATGAAGTTTGAGTAGTTTCCTTTATCTTTCTCTCTACTCTAAGATATGGTGAAATAAAGAAATAATTTTGATGTGCCAATGTTAAAATATAAAATAAATTGTGATGGTTTCTTAACTCCATTCTTAATTTACTTTTCAATATGACCAATTTAGTTGTTAAAATATGTTGTGAAACATATGATCCGGGAAATGGAGTATGTGTTCTACAATAGAGTGAGAATCACATTTAATTCCATGGAGGAGTGTTTCGTTCATGGAATTAAGTGCAAATAAATAGGGAAATATACATTGTTGGGTGTAGAATTAGAGATTTTAGGGTGACATACTAAAATCCCCAGTTTGATCTTAATGTCTAAGAACTAAAACGAGAGTTAGCCTTCAGGGGAAGGGAAGTAGGAGCTCTCGAGTGGGAATCAGTATCCTCCTAGGCTAGCCACAAATTTAGAGACTAAACCTGAGATTAGCCAATGATTTTCTATAACTCTGAATCAGGACAGATGATTAAAATTGCTTATATTTGGCACAATACATATTTAAATCATTTATTTCATCTCATTTCACCAATAACTCAATGTAGTGGGAAATATGTTTTTCCATATTAGAAAACTTCATCACATAAACATAGTTTAGTAGTGACTGTTTTAAAATTTGTATTTAAATTTTGCTAGTAATTACTAATTTAGTTCTGATAGTATCTCAAACATTCTAAATTAATAACAGTAATTTCGTTTTATTTCTATGAATTTCCTAGTTAATTTATCATTTCAAATTTAAACTTTCCTCATATGATCGATATTTGGGACATAAATAGAAAGTTTTATATTATTTGATAACGATACGTATATTTGCGTAGAATCCCAACATTAAGTGTTCAATGTTATTATTCATAAAATACCATATCAAATTTTTGGCATCATTGTAAAGCAGAGCCAACTTTATAAATTTTACACAATTATATTTTCCGGGATCAAGCACCTTTGGGTGACTCGATCTTTTGGCTTGACTTTGGGGGATCCTTCTTGATCTTGGGTTGACGACAGGTTGTTAGGTTCACCCGTTCATCATTATGGAGCTTGATGGTCAGATTGCGTCAAGATTTGTGCTATCATATTTTTTTTATTGAACTTCAATATTCACATTTCACAATAATTTAATTATGAAATTATTTCTTTCTTTCTCTTATTTAGCTTTTCAAGTCATGCTCAAAATCCATAAATAAATGATCATATGAAGCATGTTAGGACATACACTATCATGTATTTCTAGCCATAATAAATGTAATACATATCGGCACTCTAGATTTTATTTCAATTTTTGTTCACTTCATCAGTCTAATCCTGCAGACCTTAGTAGAAGAGCATGGTTATCGCTAGTCAACGGATTTAGATTTAAGAGGTGAAGCTATTTATTTTTATTGTGCAAGACATTTTAATTTATAATTTAAAAAGAGCATTATTAAATATTTCTACCAAAGTAATGATTAATTAACTCATTAATACATATTTAGAATTGTATGACCAAAAAATGACGGCTTGGATCTTGATGACTCTGACGGTAGAGGAAAATAGTGAGCAGAATATCAACGAGAGTCGGCAGCCTCATGGGCCAGCAACCAAAGCAGCAGCTAAACTAATTTAAATGTTGAGCTTTGATCTAATCATTTTTAAGTATATGGAAAGCACAAAAGAATAATAATACATATACATAACACCAATTCTTATGTATTTTGTGTCGTCAACATGAAGATGAACAACACCTGGTAGAACTCTTCTAAGAGAGTCTCTTAACAAGGAGCTCATGAGAGAACTTACAAAACAAAAAATCTTGAAATTTATATTCAGAAGTGAAAAACCCTTTAAAATAGAACATGATGAAGGACATTCTGAAGGAATGCAGAGCTATCCCATGTCAATACTTAGAGGCATGAACCAAATTTGCAAACTACCATCATAAGCATAAAAGTGGTTGTGGAGTGGCTCGGCAACATTGAAGGCTTCATCGTACACAGTGACCTTCTTATTATTCAATTGTAGCGATGACCGAAAAAGCATGAAAAGATGAGGGTTTAGACAAAATATCCACCACCTCAGATCCACCAGTCGGTCACACTCCTCGCTTCAAAGCCACATCAACCTCGATGATGTGGTGTTTAAGATCTCATCCTGCTTTATGATATGCTAGACCGAGCATGCCACCAAAAAGACATAATCTCCACTTTCTCCAAATCACGAGCTATCTGATTCCCTCACAGATCACATCTCTCTCACCAGCCACATAAAATTGATTTGGTCGGTACTTCAAATAAGCAAACTAGCCAAGCCACTCCTGCAAGCACTTGACTCTATCGACAAGAACTGTTCCAAATTTAATATCTCTAGCACATCTTGCTTCAAGACAGATTTGTTTCATAGAACCCATTAATTTTTCCTAGATGGTCTATCCACCTACTACAAATCTAATTGTACAGTCAATCAACCAATTAGTTGTTGACCTCACTTTTTTGAGGACTCACCCTGTACATAACCCCATACCAGGTGTTTTCTTGGGCCTCACCAAGGTAAGCCAAAGTCTTCAACCCTTGGATTAGTTGGTTTAGCATTTTTAGATCCAAATTTACCCTCTTATGGGCTCTAGGTACCACTTTTGCTATGAATTTAACTTTGGGACCAGGGTCTACCTAAATTGATCCCTAGCCTCACTAAAAGTCTCTTCGACCCCAAAAAACCCTTCACATACTTTCAACCACAAGATTTGGTGACACCATGGTCGGTCAAAACCAATTGGGCCCAACCTAATTTTGGATAAATCATCATCAAGTGGCCACATCACCATCAAGTTGAACCCCACCAAACATGGTCATGACATCACACTATGCGGGGGACCCAATTGACACCATGGGGTCAACCTACCATAATTCACCTAATTAATTAATAAATTAATTAATTAGAAGGATTATTAAACTCTCTTAGGGCTAAACTTTTGGGCTATACTCGACACAATTAAGTCAAGCCCAACAACTCTAAAAAATCAACCCAAGCACATAACCCATGAGGACCATGGCTCGCTTATCATGTGTTACCCATGACACAAAAAACAACCCATCATGACATGTGGGTGACAAAAAAGACGAAATAGTCCAAGTACAAGCATTAAAGGAGAAGCTTGGCACCAGTCATCATGGGGAAGCCCCATGGCACCTTGGACATGGTTTCCTTGAACCACCTTTGGGAGCTAATTCAGGCCTTGAGGAGCCAAGACCAGACCAAAGCTAGTCCTTGCTAGCCACCAAAAGGTCTCCCAATCACCATGAGCTTCCTCTCATGTATCCCTCTTCATCATTGGCTCGAGTAGATCCAAGACATGCGAAAACGAAAAAGCTCCTTCCCCACTGCAAAAAGCTTCTAAAATCCAAATGAAAATTCTCTAAGGAGTTGCCAGACCTTCCTCATGCACAATCATTCTCACCTCAAAGATCTCATGGCGATAAATAGCCCATACCCAAGAGCTATGAGACACAACCGCACTCCTTATAGAGTAGCCTAGCCCTCTTGATCCAAATAGCAAAAGTGCTCCCCCGACTTAGGCAATTGATCCTTATCATTCTCACTCTTTCCCCACCACTACAAAACCTTTATTTCCACATTAATAACCAGGACAAATTTTGGCCCCAACATCAAGTTCCCAAAAACTCAAAGTTAACTCTCCTACAAGCTTTATCAAGCCCTGAGACACTCTACCAAATCCAAATTGAGCCTTCTCGTAACCTCAAACCTATTCCAAAACCAAATCGGGACCCCATTTGTTCTTGCTTCTAACGAGGGCTAGTTCTAAAATAAACTGAGACAAGGAGGAGCTTTGTGGCATCAAGGTGACCGTCTCTGCCAAGCCCAATTGAGACCTCACCTAATGGGACAAGTTATATAAAAATCCTTAATTTAGCTCTGCTATTGGTCATTTGTGAAAGAAATGAACAATGCATGCCCTTCTAGCTGTATAGATAGTTTCACTTTAACTAGATGAATGTATAGGAAAAAACCTTGAGTGATTTGGTTGAGAATCGAGTGAGATCTTCTTGTTTTAATCAAGGATAGCTCTTGGTTCTTTGCCTCCTAGGTTTGATGAACGGATGATGTCCATTTTTTGTTTTAAAAATGGATGGCACAGATCAACTCCAAACATGAAACCAAGGAAGGGGAAGCGCCAAGCCACGAGACAGCACAACACTGACATGGAAAGTGCAATGAATCGGTGAAGGACATGTGGGCTTTTGGCGATGACGAGGAAGATGCGACGTTGAGTTGGATAAGTAGGAAATTCTTAGTTTTCTATTTAATTAAATCCAAAAAATGCCTAAAATATTAATAATTCATAACTTTTGAATTAAAAATAAAAAATTTAAAATAAAAATAGATTTGGACTCAGAGAATAGAGATGAAAATAATGAAAATATACTTGAAAATAATTAACTTATATTTAATTTTTAAATTAAATATTCCAGAGAATTTTTTAATTATTAAAAATTAATTATAACGCAGGAAACCTAAATATTTGAGGGACCTCTAAAATTTTCAAAGTCAAAGGGGCTCCCTCTTCCTAAAATGACAAAATTGCTACCCACAATGTAATTATTTAGAAAAATAAATTTAAAAATTGAAATAAAAATTATAAAATTAAAAAACTAAAATGAAAATTAACAAGAAAATTTAGAACAGTGAAATTAAGTCCAAAAATCATAATTTCCACCATTGAACCACCTAGATTGACGTTTAAGAAATTAGTCGTAAACTTATAAAATTAAAATTTTACACTTTTGCCCAAATTTCCCCAAATCTCAATTTTAAGAACACTAAATCCATCCCTAAGGAACTAACCTGGGAGATGGCTTAAGGGAATAAGATTATGGTTGTTCCCATAAGCATGAAAATACCCTAATGGCCTAGGTTTAGCTCAATTTGGGCTTGGGCTTGGGTTTGGTTTAACCCAACTTAGACTTAACCTAAGTGGATTCACAATTGGACACAATCCAATTGAGGTTAAGTCTAAGCCCTAATAAAACCTGACTTAGCTCCAATTTAATTTGTGTTTGATCTAGTTTTAACCTAAATTAAACCTAAATAATCCCGAGCCTACTAGGTCTAACTCAACTTAAACCTACTCCACCATAAACCATGGTAAGTGTAACTCAATCTAGTCTTAGTTCAATCCAAAATCAACTGTGTCTAACCTAACTTAGACCTATTTTAACCTTAAACCTCTTAGGTCTAACCCGCATTAGACATAAACCATAACATCCTTAAGTCTAACCCACATTAGAACTTTAACTCTAAACATCTTAGGTTAAACCCACATTAGACCTAAACCATAAACCTCTCAAGTCTAACTCAAATTTGATCTAAACCCTACAAACCCGAGTTTTAACCTAAATTAGACCTGTCTTGAACCCCCTTAGGTATAACCTAAATTAGACCTAAATTAATTCTTAGGTCTAACCAACATTTGACCAAACCATAAACTCTAGGTCTAACATAGCATATACCTAGCTTGAACCACCTTAGGATTAACCCACATTAGACCTAAACATAAACCCTACGCGTAAATTAACTTGAAGCTAGCATTTAACCCTCTTTAGGTCTAACACACATTATACCTAGAACATGAAACAACTTTGAGTCTAACTTAACTTATACCTAAACCTCAATCATCCTAAGTCTAACCTAGTTTAAGCTTAGTTCAACTTGAATTTTCTCTAGATCTTACCTAACCTAGATCTAGTCTAAGTCCAACCTAGCCTTGACTTAGTTAAGCAAAGGTTATCCTAGGTCTAACTTAACTTGAATAAAATTCAAATGAACCACCAGGTCTATCCGAACTAGCTGAAGTTCACTTAATTCAACTGAATCACCGAGTCAACCTAACCTAACTTGATGCTACCCAATTCAACTAATTTTCCGGGTCAACCTGACCTAACTTAGGTTTACCCAATTCAACTGAATTACTGGGTCAACTTGACCTAACTTGGGTTAACCAGATTGAACTGAAACACCAAGTTAAACCGACCTAACTCGGGGTAACCTAATTGAATTAAATTACCAGATCAACCAAATTTAACTTAGTTTAACTTGATTAAAGTGAATCATTGGGTCAACACGACCTATCTCAGGTTAACCTAATTCAACTAAATCATTGGGTCAACCCGACCTAACTTAAGTTTACTTAATTCAAATGAATCCTGGGGTCAACCCGACCTAACTTGGGTTAACCCAATTTAACTCAATCATCGAGTCCACTCCATCTAACTCAAGTTAACCAAAATCATCCTCAATCTGATCTAAATTGGATATATCTGACCAGAACTCAATGTCAAACATGATTTAAATCCATCTAAAATTAAGTTTAAATTGACTCGATTCTAGCTTAACCTAGACTTAATTCGATTAAACGATAAATCAATTTTAAATTAGTTCAAACTCTACCTAAGTCTATCTTATGTTTGATTAAACTTAACCCAAAAAGCCAAGCCTTAGTCAGCACAACCTAACTTGGGGTAACACGAAACTAACTTAACCTGATTTGGATTAACTCGGTCCTGTCCAAGATTAGTATAAATCAAATTGTGCTTAGCTTGACCAGCCTTGTTCAATCCAGTTAAACTCTAGCTTGGACTGGTTAAATCTTCTTTCAGACCAGCCTAACTTAACTTGGGTTAATCAAGACTCAACTTAACTCCGACTGAAGGCTAAGGAGTGTTTGACTTCTTGAATAAAGAAAAGAATCCTAAGTGCCTAAGTCAAGGGCAATTATGAGCCAAGGTACAATCTAACCTAAACAAAATGACAAAAAATTCACTCGAAAAACCACTAAAACTTAAACTTGAACTCCAAAAATGCAATTTGGTTAGAGAAGTTACTTTAATGGAGGCAACCAATGGCTGCTAATAAAGTACCCTTTAGTCACTTGTGACTAATCAAACCTCAAACCGCCAATGAATACTGGACGACGAAACCATGAGATCTTAACTGGGTCATTCCAAACAACAAAAATAAAACACAAAAATGACAACAAAAAAAAATCAAATCGGCTAATAACTCTTTAGCAACCGAAAATTTTCAACCCTTAAAAATTTTAAGATAACATGAAAACTTAAATGAAATTTTAATAAAACAAAATCGTCGAACACAACTCTAACCTTGATACCCAATTCTACAAAGATCTCTTGGATGACGCATCCTAAAGTTGTTGATAAGAATCTTTTAGTAGGAGTTGGTTTTAAATGCCTCTCATGCTAAGTAGATCAGGGAACACAACAACCTCGGGAGGATGAAAAACTATGGGTTTCTTGAACGAGTTTCTGTAAATAAAAACAAACACCAATCAATCAAATAAAAACAATATTTTATGCGAACTCTGTTTTATAGGGCTGTTGAAAAAAAAGGTGGATGTTTGCCTATATCTACATTGCATTTTATTAAGGTGTGCTAACTCTATTTAAAAGTGATGGACATTCAAAACCTGGAGCAAAGGACGAACCTCAACTAAACTATTGACAACAAACCAATACCATATGATAGTTCGAGATTGTGACATGACTCTTTGGAATCTTTAAGAATCCACTACCCTTAGGATTGGTTCTTTATACTCCATCCATTAAAATATCGACTTTTGAACTTTGAGAGGATAACTAACAAACTTAATTGCGAGTTTTTGAATATAGGGGCATGCCCTTATCAGAAGAAATGAACCCCAATATAGGTATCACAACCTAGAATCTCTGGTTGTGGGGTTTGTTTCATGATGTCCGTATTGTAGGTACTTCTCCAGATCATTTTGAACTGACCCTACCTCAGTCAAACACTTTTGAGCTCTCCAAGCGACATTTCCCTCATGAAAGCATTTTCCCCACATTTTTAATTTGTTTGTCCCCATTACTATTTTCCCTCATTTCTCCTCCAATTTCTCATTTCTCGAGATAATCCACCCAGTCTAGGACAGAATAAGTTGCTCAGAAACAGGAGAAATACAACAAAATACAACTTGACGATCTACGACAATGACACGAAGATAGAAGAACGACAGTGGCATCGTATCGCGGCGGCCTGGGTGGCATCGTATCACAACATTTGCCACCATAGCTAATAAAAGAGCTTCTTTCTCTCATCTTCTCTTTATTTCTCACAATGGAATCGCAATTTATGGTGACCATTGACACCAACAATTGATCTACTCTTACGAATTTATTCTCTCTTACTTACCTTCTGTTACGAAAGAAAATATTTGAGGAATAGATGGTGAAGTTGACCTTAAAAGAGGAAATCATCTGAAAAGCATGTACTGAGTTTGACTTTGTTAATTGCTTCTATATCATACACAAGAATCAAGTAAGGAGAGCAGATGGATACAAATGATGTGAGTTTCATACAATATTTTCCAGAAAAAGCTTAAGCATTTAATTGGTCTTAAAGAAAAATGTTGGCCTGAATGCGAATTAGTACTTTATTACAGAAAACAACGAACAAACTTGGCTAGACATCTTTACAGGGTTTAGCCGAACATCCGACCATGTTAGCCATTCAACTAGACATCTCACCCAACCAACCAACCGCATTAGACAACGTTAAAATAACAAAGTAATTATCAAAAATAACCAAAACTTTTAATCTTATTGTTTATTCAAAAAAACTATTCAAAGAACAAATTAACAATAATATAATATAAGTATTTGTTATAGCATTTATAAATGTACAACAAAGCTACAAATCAGAGGTGTGGCCGAATGGAAAGTTCCTGTTACGCATTCACTGCTCCCTCACGCTTTGCACTATCCAATCTCGAGCTGTTCACTCCACAGGGACCTTATAGTATGCCGACAAATCGAAAAGTCACTTATGCCGACCATAGCTAAACAAAAGTCGGACGATTGGTCGAAGGGCCGACGAACGATAGGCTCGAGCACAACAAAAAGACTAAACATCATGCATTAATCACTTTAAAACAAGAGTAACATTGTAATTTACTTTTTGTCTCCCTATCATCAATAATGATAGGAGGATCTTTTTTTGTAAAAGGGGCTATTGACTCCCTCCACTTGCAACCCAGCTATTTAAGTGAAATACAATAGGTTTAAGAGTCTGGGAACAACACGTTCCCTCTAACGGGATAAGTTTTCCTCGCTTCCTCCTCTTTCCCACTTTCCTTGGTTCTAATGCTCTATACTTTGTGCATGATTTACAATAGGACAAATCAAAATTGAACAATTGTAAATAAAGATGTGATAAACATTTAGAGGCAAATGATCTCTCATATCCCTTAAATTGGTCATTCATAAAAGTTTACCTTTAAAGAAACAAGCGTCATGGATACAGTAAACACTATGATGTTATTTTCATAAATAAAAAATAACATTTCTAAAAATGAAAATATCTTTAATTTCGTTGAACAAAATATATTGTTACTATAAATGAAAATATCCATAAATTTTTATTATAATATAAGTATCGTTTGGTTTATTGTTTGTTCATGAACCCGACTAAAAGTATTGGGCTTGTCACATCATACCTTTTCGGCATGCAAATTTTTTTCTGTACAATATGACTGTTTAAGTAGGGGTGCTATACTTTAACGAAATTATTAAATATATATTTTTTTAATTAGAAAGCATAAAATATGTTAGAGAGGTAAACTTGTTTAATTACCTAAAATTCATTAAAAAAAATTTAAATTTCATTTCACATATAAAAAAATCACAGTTCCACTACAGAGCATAACCTAATTTCATCTCTTTGCCAGGAAAATTTATTCCATACGAACACCATATCCAGAGATACATACGGTGTCCGATCTCCGCCGTCCATCATAACAAAGATGTATGACGATGAGCCCTATTTTGAATTTTTTTAAAAAAAATTGTTGTGATGGATGGTTGAGACTGAACACCGTAAGCATCTCTGCATACAGTGTTTGTATGAAAATTTTTTTCCTTTGCCAGGGGCTACAATCGAGTTGCCTAAATCTTCGATTGGACTTATCTTGGTAATATTATAAGTTGTTCTTGTTTAACTTTTGGTTGTGTCAAGTTTTCACATGATGGTCAAGATTGAATTGACAAAAATTTTAAATAATTGAACTTGACGGCTAATATTTGCTTTATTTATGTCAAGTGAATGATTATTTGAACAAGTTAAACAATAAATTATAAATCCATAAAACTTTCAACAAAATCTTTTGTAAATCTAAATAAATAAATAACTGAATAAATTTTCAATTGCTATCTAATTATTTTATACAAATTAAATAAAAAAATATGCACACTGCAAGTAAGCTTCTAAGTAATCAAAAAATAAAAATAAGTACTTGTGATTGTACATAGGGGGTTTCAAGCACGAGATGGGAGATGGGAGATGGGAAGTGAGGTTCGCAAGTACGAGATTAGGGTTTACCATGTAATGTATACTAATAAGCACATATAATATAATAATTTTATAATATTTTATTTAAGGAGTTCTAAATCATTTTAGTTGATTTATTTAGATTAGGTTGATTAAAAAGTATTTATTATTAAAATAAATATATAAATAATAATTAATTTTAAAATATTTTTTATATTAAAATTATAATATTAAATTCATAATTAAACAAGGTCTAGTTAAATTTTACATAAGAAATATATCGTGTTTAATATAACTTATCATATAATTTATTATTGAGTATTTATCAAGTTAATTGTTAAATAATAAATTATTTTAATTAGTCCATAAATATAAATAAATAAATTAGATTATATTCATTTTAATTCATTTAAACTTGGAGCTTTTAAGAAAATATTGAAACACATTTATTCATAAACTTTAAAAAAAATAGCGAAAATTTAAATCAGCGGAGTTCAAGTTGTTCATTGAGTGGACTGATATTTTTACAGCCCGACCAGTTCTGGGCCCAAATCTGATATCGCAAGATACACACCCGTAATTTTGCTTTGTAAATTATCCTGAACGCACACATGATCCAATTGGCAATTTAGACAACATGCAAAGCACCAGTTAGATAAAATAACTCCATAAGTTCCACCAATCATAGCCTGGTCTAGGAAGAAGTGATCATTCCCTAGGAAAACTTTGTCAAATTCTCACCAAAGCCTCTCTAAGGCTCCTTGAGTTCAATCCCATTGTCCTCAACCATCCATAACCACTGCCCCTCTGGAATTTTGAGCTCAAAATCAAGGGGATTTCTTGTAACTCCACCAAACTTCACAAAGCTTCAAATTAAACCACCCTTGAGCTTCCTTTGACTAAATAAAGAAGATTTCCAATGAAAGCCCCATCATTTGAGCCCTTTACACATGAAATTGAAACAATTCGCACCATCCTTCGATCGAACTTTTGCAAATTTTCAACCCCTACTCGAACAAACACCTGGAAGAGGTTCTCTAGCTCACATGGAAGCTTCAAAACAAACCCAATCAAGGCTTCACCTCTTGGGAAAAGGTATAATCCAAAATCCTTATTATCCTCGGTTCCATTAATTTTGAAGTACACTTGTATTTCATATGTATGTGATCATGAAGATAGTTTCACCTTGACTAGATGAAGTTATAAGAACAAACCCCATGTGATTTTGTTGAGTATCAAGTAAGATGTTAGGACTAAAAGTTGGACAGTTTTTTATTTAAGACAGATGGGGACAATGAGCAGATGTCGTTTATTCGCTCGTGTATTAATCGAAAGGTTGAGGGGGGCGTCAGATGAGAAAATAGTAAATAAAGTGTGGGTTGCATGACAACTAATATGGAAGGTGTCGTCAAATGGGAACATGCCGCGTGGACGTTCGGAGCTGTCGTAGGATTGTGTGGCGCTGTGTGGATAAGTAGAAAAATAAGGCATTTCTGATTTATTTAAATACAGAAAATTTAAAAATTCATAACTTGGTTTAGAAAAATCATAAAAATAAAATAAAAATACCCTTTTGCTTAGTGAAAAGAGAAAAAAACTATGAATTAAAAATAAAACCTATTTATTATGTGTTTTATTTTTAATTAATTAAATACTCCAGAGAGTATTTTAATTATATTTAATTAAATTTTAAGCACCTTGGCTTGAATATTTGAGGGCTTAATTTGCATGTTGTTAGAAATGTTCTCTAAATTTTCTGAATTTGTAGAGCACCTCTAACCCTAGAAGTCCTAATATTCAAGTTCAGTTGCTGATTTTTTATTAAAATATTTATATAAATTAAAATATAAATAAGAAAAATATGGGATTTTTTTTGGTAGGTTCCTTGTAGACAAAAAACTCTACGAAAAAGTTGAAATGGGTCTAGATAATTATGTACATTATCATAGCTAATTAAGTATTTAAAAAGTAAAAAAAATTAGAAAATATAATATATTCCAAAAATTACAAAATTATTCCACACAATAAATAATGAGTATTTTAACTTTGTAAAAGTTTGAAACCTATTTGAGATATATTTAATGTTACATTCTATCTTTCAAGTAAAATGGGATTTTTGCATTATAATAATTATAGTAAATAAAATATAAATAAGAAAATTATGAAACGTGGTTTAAAATGTTCCTTGTGATTAGAGGCACAAGTAAAATAAAATTTATATTAAAATAAATAGATCATTTTTGAGCTACTTTTTAAATTAAAAAATATTTAAAAATAATAAAAATATTAAAAATAGAAAATTGCACCAAAATAGTCTTAATTGTCCCCTGATCACTCGAGAAACTATAAAATATTTTTCCCAATCTTTATAATGTATTTATGTTTTTTTAAGTACTAAAAAGGTATTTTCCTTAATTTTTCATTAAAACAATTATAATAAACAACATAAAAATCATAAAAATGAAATGCTTATTTCTCTAAGTTCTTTGAACTTAGATATATTTAATAAAAATATAAAAAGTTATTTTTGAATTTAAAGTATATTTTCTATTTAATTAATCACTAAAATCAATAAATAATTTTAACAATTAAATTTAAATTTAAAAAATCCTAAATTTTGGTCCAATTGGTTAGGTGAACCTCCTATAATTTTTCCATGAATAGAAACTTTACTTTGATTAATTAAATAAATTAACATTGAAAATTCCTATTTTTGAGCTAAAATAATTAATAAAAATTAAAAAAAATTCAGAAAACCATAATTTCTCCTCTCATGTTTTAACTAACCCATGAGTGAGATGCCTTAAAATTTCAAAGTTATTTGTACAAGTGTACCTGACGAGTCTTCTCGTTCCACCACCTGAAACTCAAAATGTATGTCAGAGCATTTATGTATATAGAGCTGGAAAAGTAAAGTTTTGGAAACCTTCCTAACTCTATGTTGTGTATTGGGGGTCCTTAAATTTTAAGGATAATATTATTAAGTAGAACATATTAAGTTTAATAGATCCCTAAGGTATT
>NEWO01000749.1:240191-261756 GCA_003013225.1 Phalaenopsis aphrodite | reverse complement strand
GGTGGATTTTTGGTTTTGGACCCATTTTAAGCATGTTGGGCTAAGTTTGGGTCAAACTTGGGCTAGCCAAGGGCTAAGTCCAAATTGATTGTTGTGTTTGGTGTAAAACATCATAATGAACAATTTTCATGAAGGATGAAAATTGTTTTGAAGTTGATTTGGTGGTCAATTTGGATGGATTTTGATGAGTTTTGGTTTTAGACCCAAATTAAGCATATGGATCTAATTTGGGTCAAACTTGAGCTAGCTTTGGGATAAGCTCAAATTGATTGTTGTGTTTGGTCACAAATGACCTTATAATAGATTTTCAACAAAAATTGAATGCCAATTTAAGGTCTAAGGCATTCAATTGTTGAGATTTGGGGTATTAGCCAATATTGGGGCTTTTGACCCAAATCAAAATTGGGCTCAAATCATGGACCAATTGAGCTTGGATTTGTTTTGAATTGGTCACATGTAAGGTTAATTGGAGTTTAAGATTGAAATTAGGGAAGATTGGGACCAAATTGATGAACATTTGAAGTCAATTTGGGGAAATTGGGCCTTTAAAGGCAATTTGGGGGTTTTGGTCAAATTGGTCAAATTGAATCCAATTGAGGGGTCCAAATGGGTTTTGGGAACATTTGGATTAATTTTGGAGGTTTTGGGAAAGTTTGGGGTGCCAAGGGTATTTTTGTAATTTTGGCAATTTTGGGGGGGGGTATTTTGGTAAATTTGGTATTTTTGTGGTCTTGGATAAATTAGGTATTTAAAAAAGTTTTGAAATGATTTTTGAACAAATTTGGATATTTTGGATGAATTTGGGGATTTTGGGAATTTTGGTCAAATTTAGGGCTCCTAAGGTATCTAGGTAATTTAGGGGTGTGTGGGGCAAAAGACCCAAGATGGGTATTTCAAATAGAATTGGATAGATATCCATTCTAAATGAACCATGGATCAATAAAACCCTCATTTTGGGTTCTTATGTATTGGTTTTAGTCGGGATGTTGTGTACCTTAACTCCAAACCAACACCTAGGGTCAATCCTAAGGCCAAATAGTCCTATAGGAACTCCTCTTGAGTCCTCTCATAATGATCTTACCTATTAATTGCTAGAGGTTAAGATCAATTTGTGGAACTTCAAGTTGAGTAAAGAGAAGAGTTTTGAGTTTCTAATGGTGAGGGTACCTTTTCTAGTTTTCTAAGACTAGTCAATAGGAAAGTCTTATGGCTAGACCTAGGCTACTAAAGAAGTTTTCTAGACCTCAATCAAAAGTGAGGTCAACACTCTCAAAACATATTAATCTTTTCTTTGGGTGAGACCATTATATTCTTTCAAGATCAATTTAACGTTGGTGGTTCACTCAAAGTATTAACCAGCGATCATGGTATAAATTGAAATCACTTTCATCTCTTTATTGGATATTAAAATATACAGTTTATCTTATTTTGGTGATTCCACTTTAAGGTTTACAAAAAAATAACTCAATAATTATTTAATAAATATGCTAAGCTTTAGTATGGAAACCTATAAGTCCATTACTTTGAAATATTGTTTTATCTAATGAACTGAATAATAATTAACATAACCTATAAATAAAAAATAAATAATAAATAACATATTTTGTTTCAGATGGAACAATGAAGCTAGCCATTTTCTTTGGTGGATAAAGAATTATGTATGTTACTTTCATAAATGATTATTTTAGAAAAAAAATTTAGCACACATGGATTATTTTAATAATTTGGTTCAATATCACCCTCCCATTTTCCCTCCCTCTCTCCCACTCTCTCTCTCTCTCTCTTCCTACTTTTATTTATAACCTGATTCAATCTTCTCTCTATATCATTCTCTAATTTAATAACAACCTAATAGCCAAATGAATTATAAGACCAAATTAGATTATGTACTATTTATACAAAAAAAATTATATATTTTATCTCAATTCACTGTCACTTATATTTCATTGTATTTGATTCTTTCGACTTTCTACCATAGAAAACAATTCAAGACACGTCACCAATTAAGCACCTTAGCAGATAGCCACTTGAAGTTGATGGATTTTTTTACTACAAGAACCTTTTTTTGTTTGTTTATCTAATTTAAGATAAGCATAGGCAACCTTGTAATAAAACAATTGCTAACGGTAGTTGTCATCGGTTATTTGGAAAGAAATAATGATGATTTATTGCATTGGCCATCATTAATAAATGAATTATTAGTTGGTTCTTAACTATTCTTCTGTTAAAGACATGGTTTAAGTTATGCTATGCCAAAATAATAGAATCTCTATCATTTACTTTTGAAAATCTTGATAAGTTTTTTATTTTAGACCTCTTTCTTAGTTTATATTTTTGATTTAAGACAAAATGTTTGAATGTTTATGCATTTTAATGTTAATGATGTGTAGTTTTCTTTATATTAAGTCTTACAATATTATTCATGCTTATAACATTTTACAATTATCATCATTGCTTTGCTTTTTTTAAAATAATTGTAACATGATCTAAATAATGAAAGGAAATTCTTAGCAATAAAAAATAAATGTAACAATAAAGGCTATACTTTTAACAATGCTGTGATGAATTATTGCAGCACCAACTTCAAAAGGCTCATACCAAACCGAGCTCTTAATAAGGATTACAAGATAACAAAATGAATTACATTACTAAGAAGATGTATTAAGATTATTAAATATTGATGAAGTACCACATATTAAATGATTAAAAGGTATATAATGATCTCTAAATTTTTCTACAATAAATAGATTACAAAAGCCTTAATATTATTATATAATATCGGAAAATTTATCAATATTTCATATGTTAAAGGTTTATACCATAATCCTTACGATTAATGTTTCAATCACTAACATATAGAAGTTGAAAATACTTCTTTCTTTATCTACTTTATGCTCTTAGGTACATCACTTTAATTTTTAGCACAACAAATCTTTAGTAGCCCATCATATATCATATGGACAATGGTTGTTTATTATCTACATGAATTTTTTTCATAAAAATAATTGCTCATGTTATGGAATATAATCACTAGCATTGTACATAAGTTCCCATTCAACCACACATCTAACTAATCTTCATATATTTACTTCTTTTAATAAAAAACCATAGATGTTACATCTATTTTCATCAGCTAAACATATTTTATGTGGTTATCCAATTATAAAACCTAATGACCCATTTGACATTAACAAGTTAGTGTTGTTCCAAGATCCTATTATTACTTGACATCAAATTTATCTCTTGATTAACTATTAAAAGGATAGGCCCTTGCTTATTTAATGATGCTTGCCTAGTTTTTATGAACTAACCATTCCCAAAGTTATTTTTCATATCAAAAAATTCTTTTGTATGAAAACCTGGAAATCCAACACATAGAAGTTTTATTATATGTAGTTCAATGAATAATGAAAAATAAATCTAATAGTATGGAAATTGAACAAAAAAAAATAGATTAATGTTTTTGAAAAATCTTATGTTAATTCAAAAAATCAATATATTAATGACAATATTTGCTTGCACAAATAAATTATATAACTCTTTTTTCGGCTCTAAGGTCCTCTTTCCTTTTTTATTCATTTGTTTAAAATTTAATTCATTCATCTTTTTATCACTTTATCTGATTTAACAAAACACTAACAACTGAATGATTCTGGACTCTAAAAGGGAAAAAATATTTTTTTTATAACAAACAATATTATTTATATTATTTAAATCATTATCAGTTCCTTTTCATTGCTTTTTTTTCTTGCTTACCCATTGTAGCAAGAAATTCATGATATATCACTGATTAAGAAACCCACCCACTAGCCATTTGAATTTAATAGAATTTTTAAATTTTACACTTACCTTATAGTTAACATATTTCCATTTAAGAAAAAAACATAATCAATCTTGAGTTATGTTAAACCTCTTTATCAAAAAATTTGTTGACATGAACATTTTGTTTTTTAGATCAATGAATGATGACTTCTTCAATGATTTAATGGCACGAGGGAGAATATGGGTGGAATCATTCCAGGTAAGGTAGTGCTTATGAGATGATTCAAGCTAGATTGTGCCATAACCCTTAAATATTACTATTTCTCATTAAAATTTCATCTATTTTACTTTTAAATCACTTTCTTTGCTTACGTGTATGAATGCTTGCATAATGTCAAGATGTTTCTGTGCGTATAAATTAATGGTTTGGTATCTCTATAGTGATATTTGAATTTTCATACTCACATATAACTTTATGTCATTATCATCAATGTCATATTTATGTAATCAATTATTTCTTGTTTTTGATGATAATCAATTCTCATTGAAAATAGTGGATTTAAAAAAAATTGTCATGTTTACCTCAAAAATGTTATGAGTTTCATATATCATCATGGGAAGGCTCAAATCTAATGTAATTTTTTGTGAGGATTACAACACAACCAAAAATAAATAGGCACCACAAAAGGAGGTGATATAAAATTCTAAATAAACAATATTTTTGCATTGACTAGCTTAAAATGATTCTTGACATCAATATAATAGTGAATAAGAGCTTTAAAACAACATTAATGCTCTTATATAATTAAAATAACTATGCTATTTATATCCATACTTATAGGATTGTATAGTGAGCCATAGGTTGAATGTTGCCTTTAACTTATAGCAATAAAAGCACTCTTACTTTCTATAACACTATCTTTATTTTACACACTTTTGCTTTAGATTGTTCATTACCTTTATTCATAGATTCTTAGATAGTTGTTTTGTGTTATTTGTGATTGCTTTTCTTAGTGATATATAATTCTATTGTAAAATATAATCATTACATTACACACATATTCTTATATACTCCCTCTTCTTTTCTATTTTCATTTCAAAACTAATATAAATTTTTTAGTTGCATGCATTGGTTTATTCTATTGATGGTTAGTGTACTAAATATATTTTTTTATCATTGACATATTATGGTTACCCACCCATGATTAATCTTCGGTAAGCTTAACACAACTTGTGCCTCATCCACTCTTTTATATCTATGTTTTTCTTCTTTCTTTTTTATTCAACCACTTGGTACCTACCTAAAATTTTATTATGTTGCACATATTAATGCTTGGTTTGCATTATTTCTTTGCTTATTTGATGAGCATCTTGATTTACATCATTTTACATGCATACTATAGGGGATTGAATTAAGTTTGAATTTGAAAAAATATTTTAAGGAGTTAATTTTACAATGAATTCACCCTCTGTTTGAGTGCTATAAACCAATAAAATTAACCCCTAACAATGATGTTAGATGGCATCTTGTAGCCATCAATGTCAGGTATCAAGTGATAGGATTTTATGGATGTTCAGTGTCAAGTGATAAGAGTATAAATGGTGGTGCATTGTAAAGAGTTGGCATCAATAGTTTTGTTACATGTGAGAGGAAGAATAAATAATTAAAAGTGCTATGGATTTAAGTAATATTTTATGTTATTATTATTATTATTATTATTATTATTATTATTATTATTATTATTATTATTATTATTATTATTAGTGTTGTTATTGTTGTTGTTGTTATTATTTCAATCCTTATGGAGTTTTGACTCTATTGATTGTTGGAGTTTAGTCAAATGAAAGATAGAGGGGGTAGGATGAGATTGATATAAATCTGGGAGAAGAAATCAAATAAAATAAACAAGTGAAGCATTTAGGCAGAGAAAAACCTTCCCAAGAAGTAGACAGTAAAGCACTACAATAAACGGTGACAACTAAAATGAACTCATTAGAAACTTGCACAATTGATGTGAATTTGTAAAAGAGCGAACATGGAGCATTGTCATTGTTCTCTGCTGCATTTAGAGGATTTGTAATTGTAATAATACCTACAGTCTTTACATGTGCAGTACCGTGGAATTTATTCATGTGTTAGTGCTTAAACCTTTTGCATTTTCTTATATATTCTAATAATAAAAACATGAGTCAAATAACTCTATATTATCATAAATACTTTTTTAAAATAAAAATGTGAACCTTTAATAATGATATTAACCAACTACACTGGATAAATACCTATATTTTAAGTTTGTTTTTGCTTAACATAATTAAATAATTTAGAATAAGTCAAAGTTTCAAAGAATCACCGTTTATGTAAGTGGGGTTTAGTAAAACCGGATTTAATTAACAGAACAAGCAAATGTTGAATTTAACATAAAAGCGAATTTATCAAACCTATTTATGGTGTTTGGCTAGATTTAAGTTAAATCCACCTTAAATTCCGTCATAAGTATCGTACCAAACACCCCTTTGATGAATCTGCCAAATTACAATCAAACATGATCAAGATGCTCATGATTGAAGATGCTTAGATCATGAACTTAAAAAATATAATTTCTTATAATGCAAGTTGAAGGCATATGATTTGACATTCGTAGGAAAAAATTATTCCATATGGACACCGCATGTAGGGATGTATGCGCTCTCCGATCTCGACCGTCAATCACAGCAAAACTGTATTTCGGCGGGCCCCATTAAAAAAAAATAATAAAAAGTTGTGATCGACGGCCGAGATTAGACAGTGCATGCATCTCTGTATGCACTGTCCGTATGGAATAATTTCTCCATTCGTAGGGCAGTCAAAGAGCTACTTTCTTAACAACGAGACAAGTGGTAAGCTAATTCCATTTTTTTAAAATTATTTCCATAAACAAGATAATATTATGTTGGATAAGCTAGACAATCTTCTAGTTAGTCCAATTTAAACTTATGGCATAACCGTATCTCCCTCCTGAACGAATCTTATGCATCACGAGCATATTATATATGGTTAAATTATATATATGGGCCACAAAATATAATATAAGTCATGCCAGTGCAACTATGATGATATTTTTTTAATCAAACTATATTAGCGATAGTCAATCTATTTATATTTTATTTAGAAAGTAGAATCTTCTGATTTTTTGAGACAAGCCATAGAAATTAGTACCTTTTGTCACAGTTCGCATGTTGGTATAATTTTTCATAATTTGTTGGCTGTTTGAGGGACTTTATATTCTTCGTTGAACAAATTGATGCTATGAATGAGCTTGTCAATGAATATTTATGATCAGGTTGTTTAATTAGGATCGAAGTTAGATTCATAGAAAATTTAATGAGACATTAATAGTAAAAATATAGTGAGATTTTATTATGTTTTTATAAAAGACACTGCGCTTACATTCAAAGCACTTGCATTCAAAAACTAATTTTAACTATATATATATATATATATATATATATATATATATATATATATATATATATATATATATATATATATATATATATATATATATATATATATATATATATATATATATATATATATATATATATATATATATATATATATATATATATATATATATATATATATATATATAATTCACTACAAAAGAGCTTTGAATTAGCGTCGAAAATTTGTGTCTGAAATTTTTTACACATATATTTACGTTGGATTTTGTGAGTGATTTGTGTTGAACATAAAATTATTCTATTTGTGTCGGAATTTTCATTGTTTTTATGTCTGAATATTTGACTCAAACATCAGTGAAATAAATAGTAATGTTGCGACGTTTTTTGGATCGGGTTTGCTTTGAATAAATTAACAAAAAAGGTCTACTTTGACGCAAAGTAGATGATAAATCTGACGCGATAGACCTCAGGAACTCTCCCTGTGCCTTCCAATTCATTTTCATCTTTATGTGTCACGCCCTCGTCTCTTCTCCTCCCTCCCGCAACACCAAAACCCTAGCAGTTTCTCTCCTTCCTCTTCTTGTTGCCAATCGCCGCGCCACCCCTCGCTAGTCATAGCACTTTCTCCCAGCCACCGAAAACGCAACCCTAGCCCATCGCCGCTTGTGAGAGGATCAGAATAGGTGACTTGACCCCATTTCTTACTCTTTAATTTTTTTTGTATGTCTATAACATTTGGAGTTTATGTGTTAAGAATGTATATGCATAAGATTTCTGTGGTATGTGTCTAACATTTGAAGTTTAGATGTTAGGAATGAACATGCAAAAGATTAGATTTTAGCTATGCATATACACCCATAAGTATTGAGTAATATGAATTTCAATCTTGTTTATCGAGCCCCTGAAGCTTACTCCAGTGGGGAATTCTCTTTTGCTCATCTGAAATTAAACATTGTTACAAAATTCTTTTGGAATATGAAATAATAAGGCATGTCGAGTATTGCTTTGATTGCTGGTAAAAAATTGATGATAAAATTAGAATCTAGAAAAGTTTTGTTTTTTGAAAAAGGATTTTGTAAATCTTGAAATAGATTGCTAACTTTAACCCTGGGGAGGAACCTTCGATTGTTACTATCTAGATACATTATCTTGGTTTGAAGCTTCATTTATGTAACATGAAAATTCTTTTTTCTTTTTGGGGCCATTTTTGGGATTCCATTAAAAATGGATCAAGCTACCTTTAATTGCTCTAGGCCTTCGATTGCTAGAGTGTTGGTGGAAAAAGTTGTTACTTCTTTCTTTAATCATGCTATTTGGATTGGTATGCTATGAATGAATATTGGCAAAGCATTGAAATATAATTTGTTCCTAGATTTTGCAACGAACGTATAATGTTTGGTCATGTTCAAAATTCTTTTTATATTGTTTTTCTTGATCTAAGGAATCCTAAGAGATTGAATATGAATAAAGAAGAATTCAGGAATGAGGTTCCTATATATTGACTCTTGCTGGCCATTGAGACAATGAAATAAGAGATGTTTTGAGAATTCAAAATGATGAAAATGTTTTAATCCTTGATCAACAATTTGAGGGTGAGACATTTAATCACAATGTGAATTCTAAAGATTTGGAGAAAGATAAGTAAGTTGAGCATCGATAAAAGTATTGATACTAATATTTATAATGGTGAAAAAGATTTTTGGCTTTAATTCTACAAATGATGTGGCCACTGCTGTGTTTTTTCCAACTGATAACTTTCTAGGTGTTGATTCTTCTCTTGATGAGGTTAATCTTGTATATAATAACATTGATTGTGAAGATAACTTTTGTTAGGCAAATAATTTGGCTCTTTCTAGAGTTGAATTGAAAGAGCAATTGCTGATTCAAAAATCTAACAGAATGAAACCAAAAGGTATCAGGGAATATGTTTATGTTAATCCTAAGCCTATTCTTCTTCAAAATTGTGGTGAATGAAAAGAAATAGAGAATCATTTAATTTTTTTCCTCTAGGATCACTAGGGGGAAACTTTTTTCTTAATGATTTTAATTTTCTTTTTTGGAATATTAGAGGTATTGCCAAATTAAATGCTTCTAATAGAATTAAGAATATTATCAGGAATCTAAATTTGTTATTCATTGGTATACTTGAGCTTCTTATTGGGAGACAATATAACATTATTTATGTTAAAAGAATTGGTAAATCCAACTGGTTTACTAATTCAAATAACAAAATTTTGTTCTTCTGCTGGAATTCTATTTTTGTTACAATTTTGATTGATATGTCCTTCATCTTAGGATTTGATGTGATATGTTCACTTCTATGGTTACTTGTGTTTATGCAAGTTGTTCCAAAAATGAAAGGATAGAGTTTTTGAATCATTTGTGACTTTTGAGTCAAAATATTTTAGATCCTTGGATTTTTGGTAGAGACTTCAATGCTATTCTTTCTGCTAATGAAAAGATGGAGGTTTTCTTGTTAATTATAATCATGTTTTAGAACTTTTTGATTTTCTTGTGGATTCTATTCTTTGTGACTTAGGCATTCATGGCGGTCCTTTCACTTGGAGTAAGGATAATTTGTTTGAAAGGCTGGACTAATTCATCTCTATTAGTTTTTTGTTGGATTCTTTTCCTTTTACTATTGTTCTACCTCTCTCTAGTACTTGTTATGATCATGCACCTATTATTCATCTGATTAAAGCTAATAATAAACCAATTGTTTATTACTTTAGATTTTATAACATGTTGTCTCTTCATTCTTCTTTTGATCAGTTTGTTAGAACTAATAGGAACACTGATTAAAATTGTAAATTGGTTTAGTTGGTATTAGACTATGAAAATTACAAAAAAAATCTTGCTTCTCATCTCAAGAAATAAAATTGGGAGGTTTTTAGTAAACCCCATAGCCTTGCTATCAATGCTAAAGAAACATTTAAGGAATTGTATGAGGATTACATAAATTATGTAGTAGGTTACAATACTTTCTTAACTAGTCATGATGCATTGAACACAACCTTTACTATGGAGGAATCCTTCTATAGTAAAAATGTTGTTGCCCGTTTATTTAATAATGATAATAGGAACACTGCCTACTATCATGCTTTTATTAAAAACAAGAGAATTTTGAAATCTATCACTAAAATAAAAAAAATTGAGGGTTCTATTTTACCAAATTTTGATCAAATTGAAGTTGATGGTGTTTTTTTTCCTCTAATCTTCTTAATAGTGATGGTGGAGAGCTTGAAAAAATTTATGTTGCTTTAGTTCCTGATAGTTTTGTGCATACTATAAGATTTCATTAACTTTGGTTTCTGATTATGTCGTGATTAAAGATTTTTTGGATTTTCTAGACAACAGTAAAACTTTGGTTCATGATGGCTACATGGTTGCCTTTTATAAATGCTGTTGAGAAATTGTTAAAGATGATGTTTGTCAGGTATTCAAGATTTTTTCAAAGGAATTGATTTTCTTAGGTATTTTAAATCAACTAATCTTGTGCTTATTCCTAAGAATAAAAATTGCTATAGTTGGAATGCTTAGCTTTAACATTATTTTTTGAATGACTTTATCTAGATTCATTATGTCAAGGATTCAACGTCATTTGAATCTTCTTACTAATAATAATCAATTTGCTTTTTTTAAAGGAAAAATTAATTATAAGAATAATTCAAATGCGCCTAACATTGCTAGTTCTCATGGTGTGGATAAAGTTAAAATCAAAGGCATGTTTGGTGATTTTGTTTCCAAAGTTTTTGCTAGCTTTATTACCATTGAATCGGGCCTTCACTTAAATTTGGCCTATATATGGAGGACTAAACCTTCTCTTTTTCTCTTTTCTTTTTTGGAGAATTTTACATATCTTATTGATGCGACCCACAATTACTTAGTTATTTAGTTTTCTGGCCATAAAACTTGACCTGATTTCTTTGGATGGTTAGTTTGCCAAATGGATATATTATAGAATTTAAAATTTGATTTATATTTCACACACTAGGTGTTTTACACAGATACACATATCGTTTCAAGTAATATAGGACTTTTTTTAAAACCATTGTATCAATCTCATAGAGGAACGTGGTAAGAAATTCCCTAGGCTAAGTTCTAGCATACTACCGTCAGGTCTTATTTTTAGAATTTTTGAAAAGTTTAATTTTTCTGAAATTTATTAATTTACTATAAAATTAAAGTTAACTAAAGTAAATAAAAACCTAATCTAATGAGTCTGGTTGAATTTTAGAAAGTTCTTATATAATAAGAATCCCTTTCTTCATGCAATGAGATCATAATCAGGGTCAGAATCAAATGTTAAGAGGGTTTAATGTAGTTTTGTAACAAATAGGAGCAATCTTATTTTATACCCTCTTCTGAGTGCATAAAGAATCTTGGCTAACCTAGACATAAGTTCCTTAATTCTTGGTTGTGATGAGTAGGTTTGAGCCTGTCACTTCATGACAACCCACTGAGACCATTATTATTGAATAACCTAGCATTAAGCTCCAAACTTGAGATCAAATTGGTTAAGTTTCTGGCTTGTCACCCTAGAATCACTAATTTATACCCATCAAATCTTATCTTCCAATTTATTTGCACCAACACACAGACTACCTTCTCATCCATGAGATTAAAGTGATTTTTACTAGTTGAGGAATGCATAGCCCTCAAGTGTCTTTATGGATTCACAGAAAGTTTGAAAACACCAATTGATCAAATCGAATGTATATTAAGCAAAATGTAATAAAGCATCATTATTATGGAATAAGAGAAATCTTAAAAAATTCTAATCCCACACAACATTAATTCTAATCTTATGAAGAAAGAGTAAGGAAAATTCCTCAGTAAGCATGAAGAAAACACACGGATTCGTCATTACAAATGACATTAAAATCACACCACTATAATGCAATAATTCAAAGAAAATACAAAAAGGAGTCCCAAACTTACCTTTTATAGAAGATTCTTGCCCTCCTTGCACAAAAAATAACTTTCCCTTACAGTTCTCTCCAAAGTCCCAAAAGTCACCAAGACTCTAAAAGACCCTTCGCTTCTTACACACACACGCGCGCCTCTTTGAAGAAACACAACAAACTCTTCAAAAAAGCCTCCCTTTGGGTGACCAAAGAATCTTTTAAAATAACCCATTAAATCCCTCAATAGCCACTTCTGGTGCTCCTTCAAAATTCATCCAAAATCATTGCATTTTCTAAAATAAAATCATTTTTGACACCAGAACTAGCACCTAAGCCCAAGAATATGGCGCCAAGGCGCTAGGTCATTTTTGTCCCCTTGCTCTAATCGCCTCTTTTAGACCTATTTTAGCTCCTATTATCTCCAATTTGCTTCAACTATTATACCTTGCTCCATTTGACTTCAAATTGCAACTTTTTTGCTTCATTTTCTCAAAAAAATCCTTCTCTTATACTTGACACACCTAAAAATTATCTATTTTTTCTATACATTTTATGCTCATTTTTATTACACTTTAATGAAATGTAATTTGCATGTTTTTGGTTTCAGGTATAGGAAATGAAGTTTTGGAGAAAATGAAGCAAAAATGAAGCAGGTTGGAGTGAAATGGAGCAAGTTATAAAACTTGGAGTAAATTGGAATGAACTGGAGCTAAAACGGGGAAAAATGAGGAAATTTGAGCAAGAAGGCAAAAATTTCTTGGTACTTTCGCACTGGAGTCTGAAGCCTAGTGCCAGTTCTAGCACCATGGAGCAAAACTTTGGTGCCTAGGTGCTACAAACAGTTTCTTTTAAAATAAGTAATAAATTTCAACAAATTTTGACGGGGCACTCAACGTTACTCTTCGGGGATTTCATGGCTTATATTAAGAGAGTCTTTAGGAGCCTAACGAGAGGCTTTTTGGGTAGAGAAAAAGAGTATGCACTCTTGTGTGTGTGTGCGCGCGTGTATGAAGGGTGAACTATCTTTTGGAGTGTTAGTGACTTTTGGGACTTAGGAAGAAGTGAAAGGGATTGTTTTTTGCAATAAAAGGATGACTTGAATCTTCTGTAACAATAATTTTTGGACTTTTTTTCATTAAATTAGTGCAATATCATTGAGAGTTTTTAATGTCATTTATAATGAAGAATCCATGCTCATTCTCCATGCTTAGTGAGTAGTTTTCCTTACTCTTTCTTCATCTAATGAGATTTATTCATGCATAGAATTAGAATTATATATGATTTCTCTTAGTCAAAACTTGTGTTGGTTCATTAAATCATACATAATTTACATATTCAACCTGAACAATATGTTTGTTAACATTTTTTGTGAATCCACAATGACCCGAGAGGGTCATGTCTTCCTCAACTAGTAAGAAACACATTAATCTTTTGGGTGAGTAGGTAATCCATGGGTTAGTGCAAATAGATAGGGAGATAAGTTTTGATGGGCATAAAATTAGTGATTCTAGGCTGACAGGATAAAACTTTAACCAATGTGATTTTTAGTTCAGAACCTAAAGCTTGGTTAGTCCTATAGAGAGGGCACAATGGGTAATCTGGAAGTGGTAGCCTAGAACCTACATAGCATAATCATACCAATTAGTAACTTACCTTTAGGTTAGCCAATGTTCTTTAGGGCTCGGGAGAGAGTAAAGAATAAGAATGCTTCTATTTGACATAAAATTAGATTTTAACATTTAAAAAATTAATTCCTACATTGATTATGATCTCATTGCACAGAGAAAGAGATTTTGATTATATAATTACTTTCCAAAATTTAACTAGACTTCTTAGATAAGGTTTTATTTATGTTAGTAAACTTTAATTTAGGATATATTTGTGAATTTAGGGAAATTAAAATTTTCAAAACTTCTAAACTAACGCTTGATAGTAGTAGACCAGAACTCATCCTCAAAGATTTCTTATCTCGCTTCTTGTGAGATCTATATTGAGGTTTTAAAGAAAGCACTATATTAATTAAAATAATACGTATACTTTTGTAGAATCACTAGTGTGTGAAATATAAATCAAAATCTAAATTCTATAACATATCCATTTTTCCGAGTAGCCGCCAAAAGAAATCTGGTCAAGTTTTTTGCCAAGAAACTAAATAACTACGTAATTGTAGGTCAAGTGAAGTTTTTGAGTCATTGTAAGGGTAGATATAGTAAGATTTTTAGGATATATTTTGTTGAACATGTAAGAGTTAAATTTGGAAATATTAGTGTTATTTTGTAATATGCTTAATTATCACGTGTTTATTTTAAAGAAAAATAAAAAATACAAAATAATATTTTTGAGTGCTTGAAGTACTAGATATCTTTCTCATTAGTTAAGTCTTTAGACTTATATACATAGTTCAGGAGCTGCAGGCTTTGGACTTTAGGAATCAAAACTAGGGAGAACTATTAGGAGGATTATAAATTAGAAAAGACTCCATGAATTTATTGTAAAAAAGGAGGATCAACAACATAATGAGATTTTATTTTTTGATTATGATACTAGCAATTTTTATATAGTAACCACAAGAGAGTGGTGAATTTTCTTGAAGCTGATATGCTGACTAATTTAACTTCTCAAGTTGTAGATATTGCAAGAAATTAAGATCAATAAGTAGAAATTATCCTCAAGTACCCTAGTTATTAAGAAAAAATCATTTTGACAATTGATTGAGACTAACTATTTTGAAAATAGCCTTGAGATACAAAATTCTTATTTTAATTATTACAGCCCATGCAGAGAGAATCATTCTAAATTTAACTAGAATAATAATTTTGGAGGAAGAAACCAATTGTGAAAAGAAAATCATTTTAATCAAATATGTAATTGGAATAATCACGAAAATTTTAACATTGGACTTTTGATCCTAAAAATTATAGTTGTGTAAAATTAATGAAGTTGACTCTGCTTTATAGCGATGCCAAAAAAAACTTGACTCCATATTTATAAATAAAAAATTGAAGCAATTTATGTTGAGATTATACGCAAGTATACGTATCGTTATCAAGTAATACATGGCTTTCTGTTTAAGCCCCAAATATCGATCCCACGATGAAGGTTTAAATTTGAAATAGTAATTTAAATTAGGAAATTCACAACAATAAAGAAAGTCTACTACACTAATTGCAAATGTTTAAGGTGCTATCAAAACTAAATTATCAACTACTAGGAAGACGGTAAAGTAAAGTTAAACTATAATTACCAAAATATGTTTATGTGATGAAGTTATCATATATGAGAAAGCAACTTTCCCACTACAATGAGTTTTTGGGTTAAATGAGAGAGGTAAATTGTTTGAATTTGATCGTGCCAAACAGGAGCAATTTTAATTCTCTACCCTTAGTCAAGTGTTATAGAAAATCGTTGGCTAATCTTAGGTTAGGCTGCGAGGATACTGGCTCTCACTCCAGATCTCCCACTTCCCTTCCCGTAAAGGCTAACTCTCGCTTTAGTTCTCAAACACTAAAACCAAATTGGGGATTTTAGTCTATCACCCTAAAATCTCCAATTTTTCACCTAATAATACATATTTTTCTATTTATTTGCACCCAATCCCATGAACGAAACACTTCTTCATGAAATTGAACATTATTCTCACTTTATTTTAAAACACATACTCCATTTCCCGGATAGTAGGTTTCACAATAGATGTTAACATTTCAATTGGCCAAATCAAAAAGTAAATTAAGAACTGATTGAAAAATCATCACAATTTATTTTATATTTTAAAATTGGCACATCAAAATTATCTCTACATTTCATCATATCTCAGAGTAGGGAGAAATATCTCAGAGTAGGGAGAAAGACAAATAAAACTACTCAGACCTCATGAGAAAGATACAACAAAATACAAATTACATAAATAAAAGAAAGTTTATACAATAATAAGATAAAAACAATAATTATCTGTAACTCTTTCTCAAAGAAAATCCTTTGTAGCCTCTCTTGGACTCTTTCTATCTTTACAAGATGCTTGATTTTCGGTTAAAGGATGTATAGAAGAAGAAATTTCTCACTTCTCTTCCTCTCTTAACAACTCTTCGGAGAAAATCACACTTAGAATCACAATACAAAACAATAAAACACTCAAGTAAACTCAATTACACACTATCCCCCTCTTTTTCTGATCAATTTTCACTCTAAATAAAGCATAATGTAGATTTTCCAACAGGTGTGTTCAATAACTCTTCAAAAAGCATCAAAATTCATCGAGCCTTCTATAATTTCTCCCAGCATTGACATTGGTGTCGTCTGGGCCTACGATGGCACCGTCGACACCAGTGACCCGAATTAAATCTTTTGATCTCTATCAAATAGCGTCGTCGGTGCGCAGTCTGGCGCCATCGACATCCACGATGTTCTGGACTCCTGGTTCATGCTGGTGTAGTAGGCATCCTTGCCAGCGCCGTCAGTGCTGAGCATTTTTTCCAAAACGTCATTTTAACTCCAAATTTCATCTTTTTTGCTTCCTTTTTGCTTCAAGTGCTAAAAATCATCAATCTGCAACAGAACATGAAAAATGTCTTCCTTTAAAATGCAATATCACCAAAAAGTACTATAAAATATAGGTCTTAAAATGCATATATTTTTAGTGCATCAAAATCCCCCAAACTTTAATGTTACTTGTCCTTAAGTAACTCTTTTAATACATAAGAATATGACTTATAGTGAAGAATTTAACTTCTATATTTTCATCCTTTGGTATACTAAATATAATAGCATCACTTAAAATAAATTTAAAATAACTCAAGTTAATACTAAAGGTATAAGAATATATAATAGTCAAGTCTAAGATTTTTGATTTTCTATTCTTTTCAAAGAAAATTTTAAATTGACATATTAAACCCATTTAGTATATTCATATGAAAAAGAACTTCATGAAAAATTTATTAGTAAATATGCTAATACTTAAATATAAGTTTAGGAAATGTAGCCAAGCCTTTTCCCTTAAGTTGATTTATGTGAAGCCAATTTTTGATTAGGCATCTCCTCAAGCTTCTCCTCACATCTTTTTCTTTTCTTTTCTTTCCTTTTTTTCTTTTTCTTTTCTTTCAGGAACATTTTCAATCCTTTCTTCTTCTTTTTTATGTGAGGATTACTATATCTGGATAGTCTTTAATGATTTTGAACTTCACTATTCTCTTCTTAAAGTTAAAAACTTTTCACATTCCTTTACTTTATAAATTTGTATTAGATTTGAAGTTGTTTCATAACGTTTCATTCTTTTATTCTTACATGAAACTGTTATATTCTTAATACTTCAAAAATACAAATTCCTTTACTTAGAATGAAAAAACATAGATATATTCTCTCCTACCAAATACCTAAATCTTTAGAATTAAGCTTTATTATTGAAAATTTTAACTTAAGCTTACTATATATTTAAAAACCAAAATATAGTTATCCAAAGGTTAGGCTCTCTACCACCATAGGTCATGTTAAATTAAAAATTTTAAAATATAGTTCATTGAGAAAAAATAAAATTAAGTTTCTTTCTTTAAAAATGAGTTTTTCTCCCCCCCCCAAACTTAAATTTTGAAAAGATTAAGCATGGAAAAATGAAATTACAGGGTGAAAGAAAACTATTAATATATAACAAAAAGACTTGCCTCTTGAAGGTTTTGATTTTGACACTTAACTCTGAAATATTGCAGGTGCTAATATTAAATAGTACAAAACTTGAAACATTAAATAGCATATAATTTGAATATAAATATTTGTTGAGAAAGAGTTAACTAAAAATTAAAATATAACAAAGTTGTAAAAACAAATAATAGTATGAAAATAAATTTCAATTTAACAACATCTCTACATATTATAGTTCATAACACCACATTTTAAGTACAAATCAAAGTTTTACATTTAAATAATTAAACATAACAACAACAACAAAATTCAACAAGAAATAATCTAAATAAAAGATCATAACTAAGACTAAACAGACATTTTCACTCTTCATCATCATCATCATCTTCTGCTTCTATATCAAAGCTTTGCTACTAACATGGAGTAAGGATAGGGTGACAAGGAAATTGTACTAAGTGGTCACCCCTCATATATCTTACCATAACATCGTCATATGCAGCATCATATTCAAACTTCTACTTTGTTAAATTATCATTATGTGCATTTCTGGCCTCTAAATTTTTAATCCTACTCTCCATCCTTAAAATATCTCCTTGTTATATTATCATTTGTTCCATAAGCTCCTAGAGAGTAGGGGTACTAGAAGTAGAAGGAATGTCCCTACTCGTACTTCCCGATCTCCATCTAACATGAGATTCATAAGTTTTAATGTTTGCTGGCCAATAGGTTTAAGAGGCTCAATTCTTTCTTTATCCATTCTAAAATCAACTCCTGCCTACTCACATCATGTAAAAATCAATGAAGTGTGTGCTAATCCACCAGTAGTCTCACCCACAACAATAGAACGAGTGTTCCTATAGATAATAGATCCGACATCTAGACTACCCATCTGTTAGATACCGAAGTTTAAAATAGCTCTGTCCTTAGTAACTTCACTATGGTGATCTTTAGGTATCATTCGGGCAGATATAAAGTAATGTCAGACCTTGGATATTACATTTAACATAGAAGCAAGGATGCTTACCTTAACATTATTCTTCACTTTCCAAGTGCTTCTTCCATCAGTAAGAAATGAAATAACTTCATCCAAAGCCTCATTCATAGCAGAAAATTCATTCTACTCACAGTAAGATGCTTCTCGTAATTGATAGAATTCATCAATCCTCCTCTGAGCGAATTCAACCATTTTACCATGAACATAGATGTGGTCATCAAAAGTCTTCTTAAAGTTTGTATAAAACTCCATGACTATACCAATAATGGCCTCAGTAGTAAAGTAACATAAATTTTTCCACTGTCGAGCAACATTCAGTCTCTCAAATTCACCACCCAAATTTTTGAATGCTCGATCCAGAATTTTTTTTTCTTTGTATTCAGTAGGCTATTGAAGTGAATGCTAGCTTTGTAGTTCACAAATTTTTTGTCATCATATTCCAATTTCCTCTTTCCTTTACTCATCCTTGGTGCCATTGTAATCTAATAAAATTGATAAAATTGAAATAAATTCCAAAAATTTTAAAAATCACTTCTTCACCAAAGGGTTTTCACAAAATCTCCTTAATTAAATCCAAAATTTTGGGTCTCAGTAATGTAGTAGAAATCCTTGGCGGAAATAAAAAAATTTTAGTTCAAAGTGTAGCTCTTACCGAGAGAAGATGAAATCCAAACTCCTTTTGTCTTCTAATCCTTTTAAATCTAAGCATTTACAAGCCCTAGGAATGTAAACTAAAGGTTGAAGGTGACTCAAAGGGTAGAAATGGTGTTTTTACTGTGTAGTTTGTGAAATTAAAGTGATTTGGGGTCTTTCAGGTCTTGGGCGCCGTCGGCGCCAGTACTCAAAAACAAAAATTTTCCTAATTTTTGCACATCAGTTATTTCAAATTCCCTTTGAAGTCTAATTAATTTTTTTTTCTTTTTTCTAAACAATAGTAATCAACTTTAAATGGTCCATAAACAAATGTTTTTACAAACAACAAAAACCAACTTTTATATATAAAATTCCATATTTTTGCAAATATAGATTTTTAATCACACTCACACATGCATTAAGCAAATCACACTCTAATTCAGCGTCAAAATAAAGCCACAACATTAGAATGTTGAAAACTAAACTGTACATACAATTAAAGTTATAAGAGTTTTGAAGAAAAGAAAATCCAACACACTTACATTAAAACACAATTAATTTTAAACACCGGAAAGTCCAACTTCTTCAATTACTCCTCTTCATCTTCAGTACTATCTCCTCCTCTAATATCTCCCATAGATTGGTAATGGATGTACAAATTGTAGAAGGGTTGGTACGGAATTGATCAGTTGAATTTTTTATCGATCTATTCATTCTTCTTGAACATCTGCACCAAACCTGCTTCAATTATTCCCGTATGATTAAAGTGTTCATTCATCCTCCAATCTAAGTGATCAAAAAGTTAATTAAGATTTCTTATTGCATTCATGATAATCTGAATTTCTCTTCTATTTTTTTCATTTTCTTCTCCAAAACTATTGAACTTTCAACTGTATAGGGAATTAAGGGTGTCGAAGCATGTGATGTTTGATCCAAGATAATATTCAATGCTTCATTTCCATTCTCAATATAGTTTCCATCAATAGGATCCATGGGCTCCTAGGATAATAACACTTTCTCTTAACTTTCATATGGCATTTGAGATTGACTGCAAACTAAGATGGTCGCAGATGGATGCCACAGTCCATACATAGACCCATTCATTATAATACCCATAATAGATTTAAAAATAATTGATCCCACATCAATGGGCTTTCCCATTTGAATGCAATAGTTTAAAATTGCACTTTCTGTTGTGACTCTATTAATTTTCATTATAAGGTGTACTTTTGCAGAGATGAAGAAATGTCATTGTTTAGATATAGGATTTAGCAGTGAAGCAGAGAAACTAACGTACCCCTCATCTCTGATTTCCCAATTATCATTTTCATCCGTCAAAAATTAGTATACATCGTACATCATATCCTTCATTGGTATAAAGCTCATATAATGACAGACCGGAATGCTTTCTATCATAAACATATCATCAAGTACACCCGAATTAAGATAACTCCTTGGTTAATTCCATGTAGGTTAGCGTAAAATTCTTTTATTAACTGGAACAACTACTGCAGCGGTAGTGTAGCATAGAACATCCCACCATCTCTGTACTATGATTTTTTCAATCTGCAAACTTAGATTACACAATCAATGATTTACAAAGCCTCTCTTTTTGATAAGTCTCTTCTTAGTGATGACTTTCTTGTATAATCTCTACGCGTCAAAACGGGTGAACTTACTTCTATTGAAAACCCCATATCTTAAAGTATTTCTGGAATTTGAAGCCATAGATTTCAAAACATGGAAGTTTCTGGTTTTCCAAAATGGTTTTCATGCTTTTAAAAAGACCTCAAGGCAGTTTTTTTTGAAGTGAAATCCCGCCAAAGTATGCCAAACTCTTCTAGAACTGCCAAAACTGCACTGGGTGCTGTCGGCGCCCCCCATGGTGTCGTCGCTACCATGGTTCTGTAAAAGAGCGCATTCAGCACTCATGCTAGCGCTGTCGGCACCAAAGCCAAAGTTGCAACTGTTTCATTTTTGGTTCAATTCATTTCCAAATTTTCATCCAATACCAAAATTTGTCATGATTTATAATATATAAGATTGTGTAGGATTCTAAGATATTATTATTTCCTAATACAATGAACAAATATTTTAACAAAATACTATAATATATATATATATATATATATATATATATATATATATATATATATATATATATATATATATATATATATATATATATATATATATA
>NEWO01000749.1:210202-240061 GCA_003013225.1 Phalaenopsis aphrodite | reverse complement strand
AATTTTAAATATCTTTCCAGTTTTAGGATCTTTAATAACTACAATTCCATAATGATAGACTTTGATAACATTGAATGGTCCTAACAATCTTGTTTTCTATTTTCCTGGAAATAATCTCAATCTAGTATTATATAATAGAACCTATTGTCCAGGTTCAAATTTCTTTTTTCTATCTTCTGATGATGCCATATTTTCGTTTTCTCTTTATAGGTTTTTGCATTATCATATGCTTTGTTTCTATTCTCCTCATGTTTATTGAGTTGCAATAATCTTTTCTCACCAACATTCTTTAGATTAAAATTAAATTCTTTAATAGCCCAAAATGTTTTATGTTCCAATTCTACTGGTAACTGACATGTTTTTCCAAAAATAAGTCTATTTGGGGACATTCCAATAAGAGTCTTATAGGTAGTTCTGTATGCCCATAATGTAATATCTAATCTAGCAGACAAATCCAATTTATAAGGATTTACAGATTTTTCTAAGATTTGCTTTATTTTACAATTTGATATTTTAGCTAGACCGCTAGTTTGGGGGTGTTAGACAATAGAGAATTTATGCATAATATTATATTTTTTAACCAATTTCTCAGTCCTCTTATTCCTAAAATGGGATCATCATCCATAATAATCACTCTCGACATTCCATATCTTGTAAAAATATTTTTATTTAAAAATTTAGAAACACTACACATTTAAGTACGACAATTGCTTCATCCATTTGGACTTATAATCAACAACAAGCAATATATATAAATTTCTAAATTAAGGCAATTAATGGTCTCATAAAAGCTAATCCTCACACATCAAAAATCTTAACTTCCAATGTGTAGTTCAAAGACATTTCATTTCTTCTAAAAATATTTCCTACTCGGTAACATCGATCACATGTTTTAATATATTCATTAACATATCTAAAAAGGGTAGGCCAATAAAATCCAGCTTGCAAAATTTTATGAGCACTTCTATTATTTCCAAAATGTCCTCCAAATTTAGAATCATGACATTGTTCAATTATTTTTTTAGTTTCTTCAGAAGGCACACACCTTCTAATGATCAAATTTTTACACTGTTTATATGAATGTGGGTCATCCCAAAAATAAAATTTTGAATCATAAATAAATTTCTTTAATTGTTGATTCTTTACATCTGGTGGTATAATATCGCTCACAATAAAATTTACTATATCGGCATACCACTGTATATTCTTTATATCAGTATTATATAATTGTTCATCGGGGAAAGTTTCCAAAATTTCATTTGCAAAATCAATTAATATGTCTTGTTCTAGTTTAAACAAATGATTAGCTATTTAACTATCATTTCCCTTTCTATCTACTACCACAAAATCAAACTCTTGCAGCATAATTGCCCATCTACTTAATCTTGGTTTAGCATCTTCCATTTGCATCAAATATTTGATAGGTGAATGGTTTGTATGTACTATACATTTAGCTCCAACTAAGTAAGGTATAGACTTATCAAAGGTATAGACAATAGCTAATAACTCTCTTTTAGTAGTGGTGTAATTAATTTAAGCATCATTTAAAGTTTTACTAACATAATACATTACTTTAAAATTTTTATTATATCTTTGTCCTAAAACAACTCCATAGCATGATCACTAGCAACACACATTATTTCAAATTGTTTCTCCCAATCATGTGGAATTATTAAAAGAGCTGTAATTAATTTTTCTTTCAATAGTTCAATTACTTCGATGCATTCCTCTTTAAAATTAAATTTCGTATCCTTTTCTAAAAGTTAGCATAATGGTTTAGTAATTTTTGAAAAAAAATTTATATAATGTTTGTAGAAACCAGCATATCCTAGAAAACTTATTGCCCCTCTAACAATAGTAGGAGGCGGTAATTTCACAATAACTTGAATTTTTGCTGGATCTACTTCAATGTCATTTTCAGAATATTTATGCCCAAGTACAATTTCTCCTACAACCATAAATTGACATTTTTTCCAATTTAACACTAAGTTGATTTTTTTACATAGTTTCAAAACTTTTTCTAAATTATTTAAACATAATTCAAATGAAGTTCTGAATACAGAAAATTCATCCATAAATAGTTCCATTTCAAGTTCAATTAAATTACTAAAAATTGACATCATACATCTTTTAAATGTCACAGGTGTGTTACATAGTCCAAAAGGCATTCTACAAAAAGCAAATCTCCACAAGGGCTTATAATATTGTTTTCTCTTAATCCTCAGGAGCAATCAGAATTTGGTGATACCCAGTATATCCATCTAGAAAGCATTAATATTTTTTCCAACCAATCTATCCAACTTTCGGTCCTGAAATTGTAAAGAAAAATGATCTTTTCTCGTGGCCATATATAATTTTCTATAGTCTATACAAACTCTTCATCCAGTAACTTATCTTATTTGAATTAATTTATTTTTCTCATTTACTTCAACTCTCACTCCTCTTCTCTTTAGAACATAGTGAATCAGAATTACCTAATCACTGTTTGAAATATGATATGTAATTCCAGCATCTAACCATTGTAAGATTTCCTTTTTAACAACTTCTTTCATTATTGGGTTTAATCTCCTCTGAAGATCAGCTTTAGTTGCATATTGTTCATGTAATAGAATTCTGTGCATACAAATTGAAAGACTGATTCCTTTAATATCTGCTAAAGTTCATACAAAAGCCTTCTTATATCTTTCTAACATTTCTACTAATTTTTTATCTTGAATTTCAGTTAAATCAGAAGATATAATAATATGCAATGTAGATTAATCTCCTAAAAACATGTATTTTAAGTGGGTAGGTAATACTTTCAGTTCAAGTTTAGGTGGTTTAATACTTGAAGGAATAAGAATTTTATTATCGTTTAACTAAAGTAGCACATCATTGTCGCTTTCAATTTCTACCTTCTCCTCCTCAACTTTTACTCTTTGGATTCTTTTTTCCACCTTTTTTTCATTTTGTATATGAAGAGCTTTAATTTGCTCCTTATTTTGATCTTTTCGATTAACTCCAACAATACTAGGAAGAATTCTCGAAGGTTTGTTACTAAGTGCAGTAGCAATATGTCCTATTTGATTTTTAATATTCCTAATTGTATCCCCTTGATTTTGTATTTGATTTCTCATGTTCAACATTACTTCTTCCATAGTCAACTTCTACTCTTTAACTTGTGAGTTATTATTAGATCTAGGAGGACAATAAGGTCAATAGTTAGGATTCCCTTAGTTATTTGAATTTTCTGAGGAGTTCACCAAATTGTTATAATTATTCCAACTAAAATTAGGATGATTTTTTCATCCAAGATTATAATAATTAAAATAAGGATTATTATTTCAATTATTTATAACATTAATAGTTTCATAAGATGATTGAGTATCAATTATTTGTCCTAGTGAATTTTTCTCTAACACTGGGGGTATTTGAGAATAGTTCACTCCAATTTGATCAATCTTCTCTGATATAAGAACAATTTGAAATGCTAAAATACACATCACATCATAATCATGAATACTAGCTACTCTCTTTGGATTTACCTGTTCAGAGGGTCATTGAAAATTATTAGCATTCATTTCCTCTATTAAACAATATGTTTCATGAAAAGGTTTTGACATTTATTATTAGTAGTCATTTCCTCTATAATAGATCTAAGTGATCGTATTAATCCATTATAAAAGGTTTGAATTATTAACCAATTTGGTAAAGCATGGTGTGGTCATCTTTTAAGAAGATCTTTAAATATTTCCCAGGCTTCATATATCGATTTCTCATCGAACTAGCAAAAAGATGTAATATCGTTTCTATTGTTAGCAATTTTTTAGGGAGGAAAATATTTAGCTAAATTTTTTTATGATAGTTCTTTCCAAGTTCTGATAGATCCAGGTGTTATGAATTTAACCAAGCTGTAGCTTTATCTTTTAATGAAAAAGGAAAAAGTCTAAGCCTGACATCATCATTGGACACTCCATCATATTTAAATGTAGCACATATTTTAAGAAAACTAGAAAGATGTAAGTTATGATCTTCAGTAGGTGTTCCTCTAAACTGACTATTTTGTACCATTTGGATTATAGCGGGATTAAGCTCGAATGAATTAACAACAACATCAAGATTTTGAATAGTTAAGTGAAGTTATGTGTTGTAAGATTAGCATAATTTTTAAAGGTCTTTGTCGATTTTCATTTATCTGATTATCGAAGTTATTTGTAATTTTGTTTAAATTTCTAATTTCTTTTTTGTTTTTTCAAACTTTTCTAATAGTACGTTCTAATTCTGAATCGTAAGGTAATAAACATTCAAATCCAATACTACGCATAAACAAATATTATAAGCAAAGAAAAATTTCCTAAAAATACTCGTAAATGATCTTTTATGATTTATTAATTTTTCTTTATATTTTATATTTTATATTTATCCCTAAATGTCCTAATTTACCAAGTCTATCTAATTTCCTTTTACCTTCGCCGACAATGGTGCCAAAAATTGGATCTAGAAAATTATAGTTGTGTAAAATTATTATAGTTGACTTTGCTTTGTAGCAATGCCAAAAAAACTTGGTTCGATATTTATAAATAAGAAATTGAAGCAATTTATGTTGAGATTCTACGCAAGTATACACATTGTTATTAGGTAATACAAGACTTTCTGTTTAAGCCCCGAATATCAATCCCACGAAGAAGGTTTAAATTCAAAATGGTAATTTAAAATAGGAAATTCACAATAATAAATACAGTCTACTAAACTAATTGCAAATATTTTAGGTGCTATTAGAACTAAATTATGAACTATTAGCAAGACTATAAAGTTAAGTTAAACTATAACTACAAAACTATGTTTCTGTTATGAAGTTATCAAATATGAGAAACCACCTTTCCCACTGCAATGAGTTTTTGGTTAAATGAGAGAGATAAATGATTTGAATTTGTATCGTGTCAAATAGGAGCAATTTTAATTCTCTACCCTTAGTCAAGTGTTATAGAGAATCATTGGCTAATATTAGGTTTAGTCTTTAAATCCATGGTTAGGCTAAGAGGATACTGGCTCTCGTTCCTGAGCTCCCATTTCCCTTCCCCTGAAGGTTAACTTTCACTTAAGTTTTTAAACACTAAGACCATCTTGGGGATTTTAGTCTGTCACCCTAAAATTTCCAATTTTTTTCCCAATAATATATATTTCTTAATTTATTTGTACCCAAATCCATGAACGAAACACTCCTTGAAATTGAATGTGATTCTCACTTTGTTGTAAAACTCAAACTACATTTCCCAGTTAGTAGGTTTTACAATAGATATTAACATTTTTATTCGTCAAATCAAAAAGTAAATTAAGAACTCACTAAAAAATCATTACAATCTATTTTTTATTTTAAAATTGGCACTTCCAAATTATCTCTTCATTTCACAATATGTCAAAGTATGGAGAAAGGCAAAGAAAATTACTCATACCAAATGAGAAAGATACAAAAAAAATACAAATTTCATAAATAAAAGAAAGTTTATACAATAATAATATAGAAACACAACTTATCTGTAACTCTTTTTCAAAGCAAATTCTTTGTAGCCTCTTTTGGACTCTTTCTCTCTTTACAAGACTCTTGATTTTCTCTTTAAAGATGAATTGAAGAACACATCTCTCACTTCTTTCCCTCTCTTAACTACTCTTAGGAGAAAATCACACTTAGAATCACCACACTAAACAATAGAACACTCAAGTAAACACAATTACACACTAGCCCCCTTTTTCTGATCAATTTTTGCTCTTAATAAAGCATAATGTTGGTTTTCCAAGAGGTGTGTTCAATAACTCTTAAAAAAACATCTGAATTCATTGAACATTCTAAAATTTCTCTCAGCACCGACATTGGTGTCGTCGGCGCTCACGATGGCATCGTCAGTGCCAGTGGCCTGAATTAAATCTTTTGATCTCTATCAAATGGCACCATTGGGACCCAGTCCAGCGCCGTCGGCGCCCACGATGTTCTGGACTCCTGGTTCATGCTAGCACCGTCGGCGCTAAGTATTTTTTCCAAAATGCCATTTTGACTCCAAATTTCATTCTTTTTGCTTTCTTTTATCTTCAAGTGCTAAAAATCATCAACCTGCAACAAAACATAAAAATTACCTTCCTTTAAAGTGCAATATCACAAAAAATTAGTATAAAATATAGGTCTAAAAATGCATATATTTTTTGTGCATCAACTTCCTTCTCCTAATAGATTTAACTTCAACCCACAGAATGAGGAGAATGGGTTATTACTTAAATGGAGAGTCAACTGTAAATTTAAAGGGTTGCAATAAAAAATATAGAAAACCAACTTAAGCAGATTGTTAACTCAAATTACAATTATCTTCTAGAGATTTTACCTAATGACTCTAATGTAAACTCTACAGAGAAGAATGGTGGAAGAGAATTAGAGAATATGGTTCAAAAGAATCTAAAGCCGAAAAAAAGAGGAAAAGGAGATAGAATGACCAATGGAATAAATTCCTAATGAATTAGAAAAAAAACTATTTCATCAACTATGATAAATATAGATAGACCACCTCCGCCGTTTCCTCAGCCCCAAGGAGAAGATTTAGAAGATAATTTGAGACAGAAGAGTAACATATAAGAATTTGATCCACAATTTGAATCATATAGAAAGAATCCAAACCACAATTTAGGAGATCTTAAATTTTTGTATAAAGATCCATTTCTTCTGAATTTTAAGGATTATATTAATATAAAAATTAAGGAAATCATTAGAAGAATATTGGATCTAGAAAGAAACATAAGGAATGATAATCTGAATCAATCTGAAAAGTCAAGGCTAACAGAAAAACTAAAATTTAAAGATATAGTAGGAATGTCAGGATCCAAAAAATATTGGGCAATTGATCAGGTATTACTTAGATTGAATTTTCATCCAGAAGGACTCTTTTATCGGGCCGGCAATTTTAAACCAAAGTTTTCATGGGAGACAATCCATAGTTATCTGTGTGGTTTGATTTAGATTATTTTATTAATATGATGTGTGTTATGTTAAAATTTCTTGTGTGATATGAGACCTACATGTTGAGTTGAAGCTCAAAACCCTAATTCTAATAGTTAAGATGAGGTCAATACATGTTAATTGGACCTATGCAAAATAGTAAAAATTGAGGCATTTTGAGTTTGGACGCCGAAAACTAACGCCTAGGCGCCATATCCAAAATTTTAGCTAGTACCATGGTACCAATATTTGGCGCATAAGTGCCTGAAATGGAGTCTATCTATTGAAGACTCCTACTGCATGTAGAATTCACCCCTCTTCTTCTTAATTTTTTATGTGGTATCTAAGGTGGTTTTTGAGCTTTCTAATCTTGGAAGAGAAAAGCTTCAACATCTTTAGAGGGTATAGTAATGAATACCATTGGATTAAAGGACAAAAGTAAGAGCATTTATGACAGAAAGAAGTTTGTTAGTGCAAAGGCTCAAGATATGTATTACAATATGCTTCATGCTCGAAAGCTTATAGCAAAAAAAAAACTTTTACTGACCTGGGAGGTGGTATAAAATGTTTAATCTTTATGCTTAATTGTGAAGTATTATTCTACACTGCTGTTGTAGTAGTTATTTCTATTATGCAAGGAAATTTATGCTATCCTTTTTGACACATCTGACGACATTGTGTTTGTTCGCGACAAAAAGGTGGAATTTTCTCTAGAAAGATTTAATGTATTTTATGATTTGGAAGATGTCAAGATTGTTACATATAAAATTTTGCACCAAACAACACACAGATGAATGAAATAATTGCCTATCTAACTGGCGGTCTGGGATCTTGGAAAATAAAAAATGGTAACATGGTAAATTTTTCATTTTCCTAGCTTAATACACCTTCAAAAGCATGGCATTCTTTCATAGTTGCCTGATTTTACCTACAAAAAATTTAAGAAAAGTTTCAAAAAAGTGGGCTATTTTGAATTTTTTCATTCAAAGCATGAAGAGGATAAACATCAGAGCTCTCATTTAGAGGTCAATTATCAGTACAACGATAGGAAGTTCTTCCACGAGAAGGAGATATCCTTCACATATCTTGGCCCTGTGTGAATAGTCTGGAGTTAACTATGAAAGTTGGGAGGAAATAATACATCTTTTGAAGCCAATCATAGATATAAATGCACAAGTTTATGAGAATTATATTGGGACCTGATTCGATGCGCACAGTGTTGATCTTCCATCTTCTTGTTGACCAACTACATCACAAGCCCCACGTGCTCTACTTCAAATATTGAGCCTATTTTGGAATGTTTGAAAATAACTGAATGGGATATGGCTTCTATGTAGTGCCAAATGTTTAAAAATGCAGAATTCAATAAAAATTTGGACAAGCATAAGAAGATAAAAAATAATTTTAGGCCTCGATATTATGCATCTATATTAGAAATGTTCAAGCATGTAGAAGGTAAGAACATTGAATTTCTGGAATATCCTCGATATCAAACTTTTACTCATCACCTACCCATGCATAAATAAATTGAACAAGATATTGATGATGAGAGTAAGTAGGTGATTTTACTTGTGTGTCGAACTTTGTTATGTAGGTTTCTTAAAGTCTGCCATTTTTATGGATTGATATATGTGTGATGTTGTGATCTCTAATTAGCTATTTTTGACCTCACTTTTGGTTGAGGTTTAGTTTTTCTTCTTTAGTAGCCTAAGGTCTAGCCATAGGACTTTCTTATTCACTATTCTTATAAAACTAGACAAGGAACCCTCATCATTAGAAATTCTACACTCCTCTTAACTGAACTTGAAGCTCCACATATTGGTCCTAACCTCTAGCACTTAGTAGGTGGGGTCATTATGGGGGAGCTCAAGGAGAGTCACCCATTAGGATTGCTGGACCTTAGGATTGACTCTGGGTGTTGGTCTAGGGCTAAGGCACTCACTTGCAATCACTTACACTCACAATCACTCACTACCCTAAACCCAGTATTTCTAGGCTCTGGTCCCTTGATACTTTTAGGAGACTCGTGTAGGTGGTCCCCTAAACCCATTAGCCCTAGGCTAAGGTTTGGCTAAGACCACTACATAACGGACCCAAAATGGGGTTTCTATTGGTCCATGGCTTATTGATGATGGTTGGCACTCCAACTCTACCAAAACACCCAAACTACCCAAAAATCACCAAAGTTGGCCAAATTACCAAAATACCCCTCCCTACCCCAAAAATTTCAAAAATTTTTAAAAATCCCAAAAATTCCCAAAACCCCCAAATATTCCCATTTTCATTTTTTTCAACTATCACATGACCCAATTTGACCAATTTGACCATCTTTGACCAAAACCCCCCAAACTGCCCTTTAAAGGCCCATATTTTCCCCAAATTACCTCAAATGTCTATTCAATTAATATTAATTTACGCCAATTTCAATTCTAAACTTAAATTAACCCTTGATATGACAAATCTATACCAAATACAAGCTCAATTGGTCCATTATTTGAACCTAATTTTGAGCTAAACCAAAAACCCAATTTTGGCCCTGTGACTTGGTTCCACCAAATTGAACCCATAGTCTACTCAATTGGCCACAATTTTTGTTGAAAAACCTTCATAACATCCCCATACATTAAACTAGACCTTCAATTGGCCTTGGTGAGGCCTCAACGTAATTTCATTTCAACTTAAGTCCAAAAAACCCCAAGTTTACCCAAATAGACCATGTCTCAAAATCTCATCAAATTGAGGGTCTTAACCCCAAAATTTCCACTCCATTCCTTCATGAAAAATATTCAAAACATCTCCCTTGATCATGTGGACTATTCAATTTAGACTTAGCTTAAGGCTAGCCAAACCTAGACCCATGTCTAACCCAACATGCCCAAATTGGCCAAATTTCAAAAATCCTTCAAATTGACCTACCAATTGAACTCAAAATCACTTCAAACCTTCACAAAAAATCTTCATAAAAATCATCTACACAACGTTGGTCAATCAATTTTGTCAATTTACATGGCTAGCCTAGGACAAACCTAAGCTTTGATCACTTGAACCCACATTGAACCCATGCATTAAAGATGGCCTAACTACTCGAAAGTCATCAGATTAACTCCACCTCAACCGATAGTTAGACCCTAAGACTGAGCCAAAACCCATCTAACCCAAGCTAAATGAGCCATGGACCAAAAGTCCCCCAAATTAAGGGATCTTATTTCCAAAAATACACATGCTTAAGATACCGTTACCAAAACTAAACCACATTGCATTAAATTGCTTTGACAAATTCCCCTGGATGCCCTGAGCACCTAGCCACCTTCCTCTATTATGGCTGGCTAGCCTAGTCATCGAAGAAGCGCAAAATTGAGAGCCACCCCCATGGAACTTCACCCAAATCAAACCTAGAGGCTAGCTTAGGCAAATTAAGTTGTAGAGCTCCTCTGCCCTCCACCTAAGCAGCACAGTGCACCCCCTAATTTGCCATGATAGCCAACCCTTAGCCATTTTTATAAAAAAACACCTCCTATGGCCATGGGACGGGGTGGTAAAAACTTCTTAGAGAGATCTCTCCAAATTGACCACAGAGCTTCCCTAAGATCCCCTCAGTGCATTCCAACTGTTTTACCTCACCAATTTCCACTGTCGAAGTTCAATTTTGAGCTAAAAATCTTGTCATAAACCAGGACAGAGCCCAATACATCTCCACAATCCACCAAACTCAAATTAACTTCACCCACACCTTTACAACAATGAAAGAAGCTTAATCCCCATCAAATTCCCGTCTCACAGAGCCTCTACCATAGCTCCAGACCAACACCCAAATCCAGCAGCAATCAAAATCATACCTAGGCCTTACACCAATACAAGAGACTCAATCCCTAGCCTCTTCAGATCACAACAAACTTGCCAAGACACTCGGATCAAAGATTTAGTTCTCAGAGCCAAGGTATAAAACTTTTCTTCCTCTCGAGCCTAGTTGAACTCTCCATTTATTTTGAGTTGATTTCATGGCATTGTAACTATATGGATATGTTCCTCTAGTTTAGGAGAGCATTTTAAAAAAAAATTCACTTAATTTGGTTAAGAAATGAGAGAGATCTTAAGGCTAGAAGATGGACGGTTCTCGGCCTAGACTATTGGGAACAATGAAGGAGCATCGTTCGATCAAGCGTGTATTGTATGGACAGTCAAGATGAAGCTGGACAACACTTCAAAATATAAATTGTGGGTCGAGTCAGTGCTGAGGTGGACATCGGTGTCAAATAGGAGCGCGCTGAGTGGAGCTTTAGAGCCACCGTAGGTTGACGTGGCGCCGCTCGTTTAAATAGATAAATAGGGATTTAAAAAATTAGAAAATTATCTTTAGCTTTAAAAATCCATATCTTGGTGTAGAAAAATCACAAAAATAAAATAAAAATACAATTTTGCTCAGTGAACAGAGGAGAACAATGTGAAAATGGTTTGGAGTCTATTTGATGCATATTTTATTTTTAATTATTTAAATGCTGATTTGGATGTTTTGATTCTCCATGCATGTAGTAATCACACTATTGCTTGAAATTTTGGCACGTTGTTGCCTCTGTTTTAAGGAACATTCCCTGATTTTTCCAAAGTCAGAGAAGGTCCCTAGAGAGAGAATCATACTTTTCAAGTTTATGTGCATTATTTGCTTAAAATAACCATGAAAAATTAGCATGTTTCTTAGAAAAATCCAAGAAAATTTTGGGAGGTTTATGATGACTAGAGAGCCTTTAGGAAAATTTTTCATGAGCCAAGTCGTTCAAAATACACCTAATCCTTACAAACCCTAAATCACTAAGATAACTAATTTTGAAAATTTCAAAAAATAAAATGACATGATTTTTAATCTCCACTATTGTTTAGGATCCAGAGAACTCACCATAAAAATTCTAAAGTATTTTGAGTTCATTTGATAACTTAAGTTGATTTTTAAAGATAAATAATATTTTTGTCACTAAGTTGATTTTTAATAATTTGAATATAACTTGGAAAATTCTTAAACTGAGTTTTTTGAGTTCTCTATGATCAGGAGTATTTTCTAAAAATAAAATGGTAATTAAAATAAAAACTTGATTTTTAACCTATTTTAAATATTTAAATAATTAAAAATCCATAAAAACACAAAAAATAATAAAATTCATGGAAATGTTCTAAATTGCATCATAAGCACTTAGGAATAATTGGGATATTTTTCCTAATTTTCTAAATAAAGATACTGAAATTCAAAGCTTAAAAATAATTTTTAAAAGGCTAAAATGGATTTTCACTAAAATAATTCTAATAAATCAAATAAAACTCAAAAAAATATAAATTTTCTCCTCTAGGTTCTCTGACCTCAGGAAGATTTTTCAAAAATATAAAACTTAATTTTCCTCATCTAAAATATTTTATATTTAATAAATACCCCAAAGATTAAAATAATTCTTAAATTCAAATAAAATTCAAAAAATTATGAAATTGCTTCAAAGGCTTATCTAGTCCAGATCTCCCTGTAGTAAAAATTTCAAGGGATTAGGATTTACCTTGGTCAAGTTAGGAATTTTATTTGAAAAATCCTTTTTTGTCATGAAAATAATTTTATAAATTAAATTAAATATTGAAAAGTCACATTTTCTCCTCTGATGTCTTAATTGACCCATGAATGAGGTAGGATAAAAATTTCAAAGTTGTTTGGATTAAATTTAACAAATTATGAAGTGTCAGAGCCTTAGGGGCAAATGTGTAATTTTGGAAATTTAGTCTTAATTAACATTTAGGCTTAATTAAAGGAGGGAAATGGGCAACCTCTAATCTTAATTTGGATGTTTGAAACACAAGGGTTTAACTGGTCGAAACTAACCTCACTTTCCTAATTGAAAAGATAAGTTGATAAATTTTTAAATTATTAAAATTTGGAAGTTTATTAAAATAAAATGATCCTAGATTTAGGGGTATGATTTTGGGTGCTAATAACTCACTAATTTAATACCCCTATTTTATTTTTGAAATGAAATTCAAATTATGATTTATGACTACCAAAAATTTAACATTTTCAAAACTAATTAAGACACTCTCCTAGGTCTTAAGGGCTTAGTAGTGACTTAGGCTAAATCAAGCCTGATTAAATGAGGATTACAAAAACAAACTCAATTAAAATTAAGACATCTTTCAAACACTACAAGCCCAATTAGGACCAAAAATTTGGCTAAGTGTTCCAATAACACTAACTTGCCTCTTTAAGGGTCTTCACCCACATAATCTTCAAAATTAAATTACAGATGATAATTACCTTACTCTTAGGAATAATTGATACATCAATGTTCATTGAGCATCAGAATGTTTATAGGATGAATTATTAAGCAACATAATATGTTTAGAAGAAGTCGAGATTTTTCACCAGGCAGCGAGAGAGCAGCACGAACATGCTTCTTTCTCTAGATCTGTTGGATACCTCGGAGATTTACTAAAGTTAATATGTTTCGCTCGACAAATATCATCCTTAATTAAACTCCTAAGGACCCACCAAGATATGACCTAGGGTTAGATAGGTCGTCAAGATTTTACTTACCTGCTTCATATAAACTGCCTTAACATGTATTTTGAGTTTCAAGTGATGGAACGAGAAGACTCGTCAGGTACGTTTTTACAGTTTTTAGCGTTGTCTCTCTTGTATTTTCATACTGTACTTTTATACCTCCAAATTTGCATGCTAAACAACGATGCCACCCTGCATGAAAATTAAAACTATGAGGATAGCCACAAAACCAAAACCAAAACCAAACTAAAATCAACCAAGATAAAATTCACCTCCACAACATTCAAAACATAAAACAACTGAAAATTTAATCATAAACATCTCACAAAACTACAATTGCGACTAAATTAAGATGTCTCTATCGGATGATCGGGAATCCCTCGGAGGAGGTAACCTACGGTTTATAATGAGGCTTCCCACCGCCTAAATGAAATTATGGAACTCATTAAGTTGAATTTAGTAAATTCATTTAGACTAAGTGAATCTAATAGAAAATAGTGGTGCTGGAACGAGAGAACCATAGTATCCTAACCGATGTCGCTCTAATCAACTTTAACATGCCCCCATAAAATTTAAAGGACTTCAACCATAGGGCCACCTGATTTGACATTATAACTTGACGCACTAGAAAACTCAAACTCGTCGTAACAAAGAGCTTGGAGCTAGCATAGTGGGCAGCACGACCATCTTCAACAGCGAAGCCTGTCTTCCCCAGCTAAACCAATCTTTCTTTCTTAGATATAAACAACAAAGCCATAGGACTTCGAGGTTGCTTGCTCATGCAACGTAAATCCTCATCTTATCTTTAGGCGTTTGTATAGCCCTGCTATACAATATAAGCACTAACTCTTTTTAGGATTCCGAGGTTGTCGTTTGTCGCGACCTAAATCCTACATCTTCTAGGCTATTTGTGTGATCGTTTCACACAAATGTAAGCCCTGAATAATAAAATTGGTAGGGTGAAACACTTAAACATTTCTCCTCAAAATTGAAGCCAAACATTAGGATAGCTTGGGAAGTCACTGAGGTTCTCCTCTGGATCTATGACATCCTCTAGTTCTTCCTCCTTTGGACTCTACAACAAAATGATCCAAGTTTAAACCAATCCCCTTTCACACCTCTACGTTCGATCTCATTGAAAAGTCCTACCCTTTGAAACTTCTTGAAGAGAATATTTTTTGATTTTTATCGAGAGTCTTCTTAGGTGACTTTGGTCATTTAAGATGTAATTAACTATAGGGGCTTGCACTTATAGGAAGCTTTTCTGGAACCCAGCTTAATATAAACCCTATTTAATTCTTTATATTAAATAAGGGAACCTGTCGACAATACAAATGTTTCGCAGACCAAACGGATGTCATATATTCCTTAGTTTATTTGATCGAGCCTCATCCTCAAGTTTTGTGTTAATCTTTCGGGATAGATATAGGATTTGATGTACGACGCTCTTTCATTTAAACTATGAAAAATATGGTGTCAGTTTGATTTCATATTTTTCTAAAACTATATATATATATATATATATATATATATATATATATATATTAAAACGTCATTCCGAAGCTGGCGACAAGATTTCGATTCAGGTGATCGACAACTTCTTAGGGGCAACTCCCTCCAGCACAACATAGAGCCGACAACTATGCTTGTATCCTTTTTTATCAAATGAATATTATCATTGTTTATGTTAGAAAAACTTATCTTCATATTGATGTCTTATTTATTATGTAGCAATTTGATCTATTTTTGAACCAGAGAATTATACTTGTCTATTGTTATATTGAGTGTTTTCACTACTTGTATATTTCCTTTTAGTTTAATATTATTGTAAGCATGTTTTATACTAGATTTAATTTCTCTTGCAATCATTCTGATTTGAATATGTATGTATATTAATTTGATAGGATGTTTTTGTAGCTGGTAGATTCAACTTTTAATTTTTCTTCTTACTACACTTAATGGAATTGATTGCAAAATATTTAAAAATTCAAGTTTATGCGAGGAAGAGAAAAAAATTCAAAGTTAAACTTTACTTGTCCTAAAAGAAACTACAAATAAATTTTATTTGAAAAATGATTTTTGTTATGTGGAGCTATCATAAGATTACTAAAAATTTAATTATAAAAATGTAATAAGAAAACTTGGTAAATACTTTAGTAAAAAGGATAAAACTAAAGTTTAGATATTTAGTAGAAAATAGTAGGGAAAGGATTTTACTATCTAGAGTAAAAAAATTTGAATTTTTGAAAAAGTAAGGATTTTTTAGAATAATACTTTTTGAAGAATTTGAACTTTATCAAATATTCTTTTTCTAATACTACATTTTAAGTTAAGGATATACAATAAGTCTAAACTTTAGATAAGAGATAGTGAAATTCAAAATCATTAATGGTTTATCCAAATATACTAATCCTCACATAAACGGGTAGGGATTAAGAAGATCTTGAAATAAAAGAAAAAGAAAGAAAAAAGAAGAAGAAAAGAAAAAAAAAAGAAAAAGAAAAAGGAAAAGAATTGAGGACTAGGACCTAATTAAAAATTAGTTTCACTTGAATCTTTCTATGGAAAAAAACTTAAGATCAATCTTAAGCTTAATTTTAGAAAATTTTAGTAAATTATCTTTTAGAATTCATAAATTCTGAAAATAATATTTTCTAAGAATCCAAAGTAAAATTTCAATTATTTTTGAATTAGATAAAAAATCATGATTCATAAGTTTAATACTAAATATTTTGATACCTTAGATATCATCTTATTTCATGGAAAGTCTTCTAGGTTGGATTATAACATTTCTAGAACAAAATTTTAATGTTATCTTAAAGAAATCCATTAACACTAATCAACATATTTTTACTGTTTTAGTGTTACTTGAGGACAAGTAACTTTTAAGTTCGGTGGAGTTGACATGCCTTTAAAATACCTTTTTATAAACATTTTATTCTTTTTTGAATGATATTGCACTTTACTTGATGGTATTTTGCATTTTTTTGGTTTCGGGTACATGAAATGAAGTTTTAGAGAAAATGAAGCAAAAAGGAGCAATCTAAAGTCAAATGGAGCAAGGTATAACACTTGGAGTAAATTGGAATGAATTGGAGCTAAAACAGGGTAAAAAGAAGCAAGTTGAGTGAGAAGACAAAAATGACATTGCGTTTAGGTGCCAACTCTTGTTCCATGACACCACATTTTGGCATGTGGGCGCAAAAAATAGTTTTATCTAGAATATGTAATCAATTTAGATGAATTTTAATGGGGCACATGAACTAACTCTTGGGGAATTTTGTGGGTTATATTATAAGAGTCTTTGGATGCCTAAAGAGAGGCTTTTTCGGGCCAAGAAAGAAAGTATGTGTATTGTTGACCTCACTTTCTTGTTAAAGTCTAGTCTTTCTCTTTTAGGAGCATAGGATCTGGCATAGGAATTTTTAGCTAAACATATTATGGGAATAGTAATGAAACCTACCCCCATTAAGAATTTTAAACACTTCTTTATTGTACTTGTAGTTCCACATGTTTGATTCTAAACTCTAGCACTTAGTAGGATGGAGCTAACATGGGGGAGGTCAATAAGAGTCCCCATGGGACTTTTTATCCTTAGGTTTAACCTTGGATGTTGTAGTTTTAGTATTGTACACACACACACTTGAACCTCTCATTTTTATTCACAACCTAGATCCTAAACCAAGCATGGCTCCCTACTCTTTTGGAGACTCATGTGGGTGGTCCCCCAAACCCTTAGCCGCTGGATAGGATGGTTAGAACTAACACATGGAGGATCCAAAATGAGGGTTCACATGGTTCTATGGCTCAAAGAGGGTGGTTTTATGATTGGCACCCTTAATTGATATCAATTCCACCAAACTCATTTTTTTAACCTTTTGACCCTAAAATTGACAAAATTACCAAAATACCTTTCATGTCCAGAAAATTTTCCAAAACCTCCAAAATCATTCAAAACCTCTTCTAAATCAAAATAACCATCCACTGGGATCAATTTGACCAAATTGACTAATTTTGACAAAATTCCCAATTTTGCCTCTAATGACCCAAATTTCCCCAAATTCATTCCAATTTCAACAAAATTTTCTTCAATCTCACTCAATTTGAAACCTAAATCAATGATCAACTTATTTTATCCCAATCTACAACAATTTCAAGCCAACTTGAACCAATCTCTAAACCGTAATTTCAATTTTGGGCCAAAATCCCCAATTTGACCATACCTTCAAATTCCACCAAATTAAACCCATAACCAATCAAATTTTCTCAATTTTATATTCTAAATTCTTGATAAAATCTCCCTACACCAACCCGAGCTCTCAATTAACCTTGACCTAATCTTAAACCTAACCTAAATCCAAGTCTAAGCCAAATGCCCCAAATTAGGATGCTAATCAAATCACCCAAGACCCAAAATTTAAGCTATAGACCAAGGGTCCCCCAAATCAAAGAAGCTTGCCTCAAAAATTGGCTAAGCTCTATATCGCATGCCATAAACCATCAAACCTTTAAGCTAATCAAAATTAAACCTTCCTTGAACTTCCTTAAGCCAGCCAGCCACCTCCTATGGCCTAGTCGGCAAGCCTAGTTGCCAGAAAACCCAAAACTAAAAAGGCTCTACTTTGCTTGTACCCAATTTCTTACCCATCCAATGTGGCTCACTCCTATTGATGAATTGCGACATTCATCCCTCCACATAATATTCCTTCTCCACCCTATGGCTTGGCCAATTTGGCCCTAATTCCTCCTTTATTAAAACAACCTCTCTCAGGACCATGAAGAGTGTGTTGTTAATTGCGTAGGGAGACCCTATCAAATTATTCACATAGCTTCCTACAACCTTCTTGAGTTCAACCTCACCGTGTTTATCCATTCAAACCCACTCTCCAAGCCCAACTTAAACACCCAAATCCAAAGCCTTTTTCTTTCACTCCACCAAACTGTAAATTGATTGTTCTTAAAGATTCCCTTGACCAAACAAGGAAGTTCCCCATCAATGCCCCCTCATTTCGAGCACTCTAACCCACTCATAGACCAAACTCAAATCACCACTCGATCAAACTCTTGCCTAGACTTAACCTTGGTTCAAAGTAATGCTTGGAGGAGCATCAAGAGGTCACAACAAATGTCTACAACAAAACTAATCAAAGCCTCACCTTTTGGGCAAAGGTATAGCTCACTAACCCTAAAAATTCTCTTGGTTTCATTAATTGTGAAGAGAATGTGTATTTCATATGCTTTTAACCATATAGATGTGTTCATCTCGAGTAGATGAAGCTATAGGAACAGATCGTGAGTGATTTGGTTGAGTATCGAGCGAGATCAAAGCATTTTAGTGTGAATGACTCTTGGTTTAGGTTAGATGGGGATGATGAATGGATGTCGTCCATTCGTGCATGTATTGAAGAAACGGTGAAGGAGGAGTCCGACGAGAGATCTGTTCATAAAGTATGGGTCATGTCAGCATTGATGCAAAAGGTGACTTCAAATGGTAGCGCACTGCGTAGAGCTAAGGAGCTATCGTAAGATTGTATGGCGCCACGTGGATAAGTAGGAAATTAGAGTATTTTTTATTTAAATTATTTCAAAATCCTTAAGAAGTCATAACTTAGTGTAGAAAAATCATAAAAATAAAATAAAAATACCCTGTTGCTCAGTGAATAAAAGAAAAATTTATGGACTAAAAGTAAAAAATTTTTGTCAAATATTTTATTTGTTATTAGTTAAATACTCGAGAACATGTTTTAGTTCTATTTAATCAAATACTAGTCACCTTGACATGAAAATTGGAGGGTTTATTTTGCATGTGATTAGAAGTATTTTCTATTTTATTCCAAAATCAGAGAACACCTCTAACCCTAAAATCTCTGATTTTTAATGTTAAGTCCCCCATTTTTCTCAAAAGGATTATATAAATAAAAAAAAGTTTGGATTTATTTCGTTAGGTTCCCTATAGTTAAAGGACACTAGAAAAAATGTACGATGCATTTCAATAATTATGTGCATTGTCTTAGCTAATTAAGTCATTAAAATCCATAAAAATTTAAATAAAAAAAATATAACATTAAAAATTATAAAAATTATTTCACACTGAATATATTTAACATATTTACTTCTATAAAAATTTAAATCTAAATTGAAATTTATTTCATGTCAAAATTTATTTTTCAAGATATATGGAATTCTTCCATTAAACTAATTATAATAAATAAAATAAAATCACAATAATGAAAAGTTTGTTTTTTTGAGTTCTCTAAACTTAGGTAGACTAAGAAAAATTATAAAAAGTAATTTTTGAAATTAAAATATATTCTCTATTTATTTAATCACTAAAATCAATAAATATTTATAATAAAATAATAATATACTAAAAAATTATGAAATTTGGTCCAAGTGGTCCTCTGACCTTGGTTAACCTCAAATAATTTTCCTAAAGATAGAAACTTTACTTTGAATAATTAAATGAATTAACATTGAAAATTCTTATTTTAGGTTAAAATAATTATTAAAATTTAAATAAAAATAAAAAAAATCATAATTTCTCCATTGATATTTTAATTGACCCATGTGTCGAGTACCTTGAAAATCTTAAACTCATTTGAGTTGAATTTAATTAGTTATGAAGTGGAAAGCTCTGTAGGCAAAATGATAATTTTGGAATTTTGATACTCTAATTAAATTTTAGGATTAATTAAAGGGTAAATGGGTAATATTGATGATAATAAACTTCTTTGGATCTTTGAAACATAAGGACTTGAGGGGTAGAAACCAGCTTACATATTTCCTACAACAAGGGTAAAATTATAATTTTCCTAAGTTATGGTGACTATGGAGTTAACCTAATTAGATGATCCTACGATAGTGGGCTTGAGTTAGGAATATAATAACTTATTCATTTGAAGCCTCCTTAATTAGTGATTAAATGATAATCATGATCTTTTGATAAGAATTAAATTGACTTAATCTAACATTTTGATTATTACAAATTTACCAAAAAGATTTAACTTAAGGGTAGGCACGATTTAAATTTCTTGATGAGGCATAGAAAAGAGAAAATTAGTTAGTCATGAAAACCTTTAAAGCACTACAAGCTCGACTTTAATTATGAGTCCAAGATCCTTAATGACTTGTGTTTTCCCATAAGAGCATCCACTTACATAACTCTTAAATATAACTCCAAGTGAATGTCTGAGTAACTTCTTAATCAATTTACTAAATGCGACTCAAATGGATTTCTTGAAAAAGCTGCTCGTAAGAATGGTAAGCCTATATTTATTTTTAGTGAGGAAGATAAAAAACTCTCAATGAGCTTTTAAAGTATACTTTGATCGGTAAATTCTCTTTTGGGCATCCTAAAAGTGAAATTATTCGTAATATTTTTTCTGATTTACATTTGGTTGGAGATTGGAAGCTGGGTTTGATTGATAATTGGAATTTAATGATTAAATTACAATTAGAAGAGGATTGTACTACTCTTTTGGTTAAAAAGGTTTTGACCCTTGAGAAGTGTTATATGAAGCTTCTCAAATGGTCACCTAAAGTTAATCCTTCGGAAGAGTCTCCAATTATGCCTACATGGATTCGTTTTCTTGGGTTAAAACTTCAATATTATAATATGAAGGTTCTTTATTCTTTGGGAACTATTTTTGGTAAGCCATTAAAAATGGATAGTGCTACTCTAATCTTACTAGACCCTTGATGGATAGAATCTTGGTGGAAAGAGATGTTACTCTAGGGTTCTCTGATTCTATGTGGTTGGGGACTGTGAATGATGGTTACTGGCAAAAAGCTGAGATGGGATTTGTTCTTTGTTATTGTTCCAAATGTAAAATGTTTGGACATCTTCTTTATAATTGTTTTTATGCTCATCTTGAATTGCGTCATAGTAAAAATCTTTCTGGAAGACCTCAAAGTGCGATAAAGGAGGCTTTTAAATCTGATAATGATACTAGGTTGGAAATGGATAATAGAGTTGGGTTCATACATTCTTTATCTGATAATAATTGCAATAATCCTACTTTAGTTGTTGTTAGTGGTCATATAGTGATTGATAATTCTTTAATTTTAAAAAATGGGGTTACTAAATCAAATGAAGATTTGAAGACCCTTGATGAAGATGGAAGTATTGTTCCTAAGGAATTGTTTTTTGATAATATTACTGTTAATTGAAATTTTATTAACAACAATATTAATATGTATCTAGATAATCAAATGTGTACTCAGCTTTGTACTGGTGTTGAGAAAGGCCCCATTTATATTAATATCTCTAAAGATATGGTAGCTTTGGGCAATCATGATTCTCAAGAACCGCCCATGAAATTGAAATAATTGTTTCTAATAATATTGATTGTCTTCATTTAGATAAACAACTGGTTTTGCATTATAATCCTGGTAAGGAAATAGGTCTTTCTCTCACTCATCAAGAGCTTAAGGAAGGTTGTTTGATTCTAAGATATACGAAGAAAAGGAAATTTAAGGGTTGTGTGGAGCTAAGTTACCTTAATCCTTATGCTTATCTTTCTCTATCTAAGAGGAAGGATGTTGATAAGTCTCAACTGGTTATTATTTCTGATTCTAACAAGGGAAAGAATGCTAATGACGAAATTTAACACTTTAATTTGGAATATTAGAGGCATTGCTAAATTATGTGCTTCTACTAGAGTTAAAAACTTGATTCGTACTTATAATTTTAATTTTTTATGCATTTTGGAGCCTATTGTTGCTGCTGATAATAATCAAATTTATTTTAGAAGATTTGTTGCTTTCAATTCTTTTGCAAACATCAATAATAGTACCTGGTTTTCTTGGAAAGATTCTATGAATATTGATAATCTTATCAATCCTACACAATTGCTGCATATCTGAGTTCATTATCTTAATGAATCTTTTCTATGCACTATTATATATGTTGGATGTAAAAGGAAGGCGTGTATTGAGCTCTTGACTTTGATTAAATCAATCAATGTGTGAAATGAAACATGGCTCATGGGTGGAGATTTCAATATTATTTCTTCTGTTTCTGAAAAGAAAGGGGGAATATAACAAAATTTTAATCTTATTTCTGAATTTAATGATAGTTTGATGGATGCATGCTCTTTGATTTAGGGTATCATGGGAACTCTTTTACCTGGCATAGAGGTAAAGTTTTTGAAAGGCTTGATTGTTTTGTTGCCAATTCTTCTAAGGTTGGCACTTTTTCTTAGCACAAAGTTAACCATTTATCTATTGAGGCTTCTGACCATGCTCCTCTTCTTTTAAAAATTAAGAATAGTTCTTATGAAAAGCATTATCAATTAAAATTTTTTATATGTGGATCCTTCATGATACTTATAATCATTTTTTGAAGGAAAATTGGAAGACTACTATTGCCGGGTCATTTAGTTATCATTTATGGATGCTTCAGAAAATTTTTGCTAAAGTCCTTAAAAAATGGAATTGGGACATTATTGGTAATTTTCATAAGAACATTGAAAGGCTTGAAGATAATGTGAAATCTCTTAAATTTGACTTTGCAAATAATATTATTGATTTGGATGAATTGCTTAAGGGGAAACAACTATTAAATGATGTTATTAACATGGAGGAGAATTTTTATGCTAAAAAAGCGACAAGGAATACTTTTCTGGATGGTGATAGGAATTCTGCATTATTTCATGCTTGTATCAAAAATAGAAGGAAATCCAATTTGATAAATAAAATTATCAGCATGGATGGTACGATGCTCACTAATCTTTCTGATATTGTTCAAAATGGTATTCAACATTTTTCTACTATTTTTAATATTGATGGAAGACATCAGTTTATTATTGATAAAGGTTGCTAGAAACACTGAGATTGATATTTAGCAATATTTAGCAATGGTAAAGTGGATGTTAAAGGTTGCTAGAAACACTAAAGACTTAAGTTGTTGGGACAATGGTAAAGGGGACTATACAATGACAGGACATGTAAGGGTGCTTTAGCTGATTGGTATGGAGGTCCTCCTGAGATTGATATCGAAGTTAAAGATCTGTGGTTTGAAAATAGATGGTGTTACAGAGAGCTTCAAGAAATGGTTCACTCTACTGATGCTAAGTTCATTGCATTGATTCCTACTATCACTGATAAAGTTGATGTGCCTAAGGATTCAAGAAATATTGGGGATTCTTGTTCCGAAAGCTTTGTGAACTCCTTTCAATCCTTCCAGGGGTTGGATCTTAGTTGGAATTCGAATCGTTGGGTCAAGCCTACAACTTCTTTTTTTATTTAGAGATTATTTCATAATATTATACCTACTGATGATTTACTGAAACTTAAAGGTTTATGTTTGCCTTCTTTTTGTCTGTTGTGCAAAAAACATGAGGAAACTAGTGTTCATATTTTTGTTGAATGCAAATTTACTGTTGACGTTTGGATAAAGGGTTTTATGAAACTATAGTTGAATTCAATGTAGTATACTAATATTCCTAATATTTTCAAAAAATGGAGTAATGGTCATGCTTTTTTCACTGTTGTACATGTTATTGCTCTTTGTTTTATATGGATTGCTAGGAATGATGCTAAATTTAAAAATGTGGTTCCTAATGTGCATCATACTTTTAGCTTGATTTTTTCCTATTTATTGAAAGGGTTACAATTGTTGTCTTCTATTATGAAGACTAATGGTAAATTGATGGCTTTACTGCAGAGATTAGCTTTACCTGTTACTTTCAAAACTACAATTTTTTCTGTGGTGCCTTGGAGTAAACCGTGTGCACCATTCATCAAAATAAACATTGATGGATGCTGGAAAAGTAATTGTTCTAGTATTGAGGGAGTTTCTATAGATTTTTTGGGTTCTATTATATGTTGGTTCTCGGCTGGTGCTTCTACGATTTCTCCTTTGATTGCTAAGGCTGATGCTTTGGTACTTAGTCTTCAGGTGGCTAAAAAATGTGGCTATAAATTTATTATTCTTGAAACTGATTCTTTAAAATTATGGAAATATTGTAGGTTGAAAGAGGATCATCATTAGAGTGTTAACATTCAAATGAAGAGAATTCTTGATTTGTCTAAACACTTGATTAATCTGATGGTCTCATGTCAAAAGAGAAAGAAATATGTTTGCTCATTTGGCAGCTAAGGTTGGTTTGGAACTTTATGGTGCTATGGTTTCCAAGATTATTCTAGATGATCTTTTGAACCTAGCCTTGAATGATATATGTTAATCCTGCTTTGTTGGTTTTTGTTTTTTTTCTTCTATTTTGTGTGTGTTAAATGTATTTTAATTTTCTTTGGAAAAAGACCTTTAGATTTTCTTTTTCTTGAGTGAGTTGTAAGTGGGTGTAGTTAGGTCCTTTTTTCCTTCTTTTGTAATTCCTTTTTTGATGAAATGCATAAGGAGCCGAATAATGCTCTTTCAACTAAGAAAAAAGTGATTCTCTGAGTATCCCGTTAATGGGATAATTAAAATCGTAAAGTTCTTTGAGCACAGGGTGGTTCAATCCATTAACATTAAATTTAACTTCAAATGATTAATTGAACAACATAATAAGTCTAAATGAACTCAAAACGGTTCAAGGGGTTTCAAAAGTTGTTTCGGGTTATGCCCCAAACACTTTAGTGATCTTTTCAATATTTTGAAGGAGAACTAAATTTATTATGCTTTATTCCAGAAAATCCTCATATAAAACTTTTAGGGACCCACCAAGTTATGCCTCGGGACCTGATAATTCACCTAAATCAACTACTTATCCTACATTAATTGACCTAATGCGCAAGGATTTGAGTCTTCTCTACGGTTTATAAATCCTTGCGAGCAACTGAGAATAGTTAGTTTTTTTTGCCACATATGGATCATCAGGATTGTGCAAGTCTGAGGTCTAGGTGACCAAGGCAATGGCAAAACTGCTAATGTGTGCTAAATGATGGATACAACATGGGATTTTAGAATAGCATCTCCTAGCTCGAGGAACTTTAATAAAAGAAGAGGGTAAGGACCGATGTTACCATTTGATGACTCTTGAGGAGATGGTTGCCCCCAAAACTCTTAGGTTGCTTTTAGTTCTAGCTTAATCAAATTAATTAACCTTTGGACTGCACCACTCTACAAAATGTTTTGAATAAAAATTCCCTTTGCAACGAAATCTCTTTCGCCTGTTAAAAAAAATTTACATTCATGAAAATTATATTTAAAAATGAAAATTTATAAAGGTACATGGTTAATCACTTGGATTGAGGTCATGAATGCCCTCCGTAGATTGTCAGGTTGATAGCGCTCATTCAAGGTTAAGAAGCACACAATCTAGCTCTGAGTCTTCACCTTTACTGATGTCTTACACTCAATTCTAATCCTCTATATGTGATTATGAGTTTTCTCTTTCTTTCTCATGTTATCCGACAGCTCGTTTTCTGACTGATGCCATACCAAATGCTCCTGTTTACTTTCCTATAATATATTTAAATCCTTGTAAATTAGTTATGCTTTATGATGCTAGCCATGAAGTGGTAGCAGAGACCCAAGAATGCATTTATATTTTATGCATTTGTGATTTTATTTAATTACCTTACAACATTTTCTACCTGCGTTTATTTACTTTAAATGCAAAACTAAACCAAAACTGAAAAACACAAAACATGCTTTCAAAATTAAGTTTACATTTTTAAAACAACAAAAATAACATAATACGACCTTTTGAATTTACAAGATTCCCTCGGATGAGGTAACCTATGGTTGCTAATGAGATTTTTCTAATTTAAATGAGATTAACAACTTGTTTAGAATAAGTAAATCTAAAAGAAAATAGTAGCACCAGAATGAGAGAAATGTGCAATCCTAACCGATGGCACTTTAATCAACTTTAACCCCCCCCCCCCCCGATAATACTTGAAAAACAACAAAACTTGTCACTTAAACTGTAAGCCTTAAACATTTAATCTGGAACTGTCACTTTGATAAGGCACTTGAAGCTAAATTTGTAGGCATCATAACAAAAATGTACTAAAGAATAACTTTGAGGGAGCAAGTGGATCTACAACAACAACCTTTCTTAGAATTAATTAACATTCCTTTGGACTTTGAGGTAGCTGGTCTAGGACTACATAAATCCTCAACTTATCTATAAGCCTTTTTCATAGCCCTATTATGCGATCTAAGCCCTAGATCGCCTTGGGCATTGAGGTTGTCATTCGTCACGACAAACCTCCAGGCAAATTGTATGACTGTGTCATGCAAGTGTAAGCCATAAATAATAAAATTGTCACGATGAAACATTTAAAAATATTTTCTCAAAATCAATTCTAAACCATAGAATAGCTTGAGAATTTTCCGAGGTTCTTCTCAGGATCTGTGACATCCCCTAGACTTCTTCCTTTTAATTCCATAATAAATGTTCCAAACTTGAGCCTTTCCCATTTGATACTTCTTTGTCCGACCTCGAAAGTCCTAAACTTTGAAATTCTTGAAGGTAATATTTTCCAATCTCAATGAAGATTTTTCTTAGATAACTTCAGTCATTTAAAATCTAATTAACTAAATAGGCTTGCCCTTCTAAGAAACTTTAGAACCCAACATAATATAAACCCGACCTAATCTTTCATATTAGATAAGTAAAATTTGTTGGTCAACATAAATGGTTTGTAGACAAAAATAGATGTCATGAATTTTTTTGTTTATTTAATCAATCCTCTTTAGCAAGTAATGTGTCTATTCCTTAGGAAATATACATCGCATGCGTTGTTGTGCTTGTTTATTTTAATTACGACATATATGGGATCAATTTGGTCTCGTATTTTCAAAACTAAAATATTATTTTACAGAATATATATACATATATATATATATATATATATATATTAAATGTACTTTATAAAAAAGAGACTGACATATTTTCTTGCGACTCCGATGGAGATTAGTTTCTCTCATCATTATGATCAGAAAGTCTTATTTTCATACATTGGTAATGTGTCCATGTGTCTTATGGTCCAGATTACCCTTCTTCCATCAGCATGCTTTGCCCATTTCTTCCTTGGGCAAGTATGAACAACTTTCTTGGATTCCAGGGCAGTCTGTATAACCATCTTTAAACTAGGAGGTTCAGGAGTCTTTAAGATTTTTCTTTTTGTGCGAGGCCAAACCCTCGATAGGTGTGTGGGTGAACCAGTTTCACTTGGGCCATGTGTGTTATGAAGTTGGTCTCAGACCATGTTCTAAACTTCACCTTTTCTTCTAGTTCAGAATGTTATCCGCAAATTGAGTCAAGTCTCTAAATTTTTTTACACTCTTTTAATCCTCAAAATTTAAATAAACCCTTCAACGTTATAAACACTAACAAATAATGAACTTAAAAAGAGATCACCTTAAAATTTAGAAAATAAAAACAAAATGAAATGCAATAAACCTTTATAAGCAAAATAAAATAAAGATAAGAAACATGTGCCTAGTTCACAAAACGATCTTCGTTGATCATTAGTGCTTGCACTAAAATACAAAGTAATGGCTATTACTAACCCTCAGAACTTTCTTTTTGAAGCTGCTACAATGTCGTCCACAACTTTGACCTTCTTCTGCAAATTTTCCATCGGTCGAGAGGCTCGCAACGTTGCACCCATGATTAAGTTTAGATCAAGATTCAACAAGTTTGAGGTTGTGCTCGGCAAAGTCTTGTTCATCTTCATGAAATTTACCACCCTAGAAGTTAAATAAATGTCCGTCAGCTTTGATTTAATCTGTCTTCAGGACTTCCCTTCTTGCTAGAAGGCAAAATTCATTACTATCCCAACACCAGTCAAGTTCATTGTTTTTGTATCTGCCAAATCTGTTGCTTCTATGTCAAGGAGAGTTGTTACACATTTTTGCCATTGGATTTACTGTCACCATGCCCACAACATTTTCTGTCAAGTAAAATGAGATTTTTATTGAAGAGGATTCAGTTGATGCAATCACTGCCCCCCCCATCAATATTCGAGATTTGTTCTAGTTCAAGTGTTACGCTGCTAACTAAGTTTAAAAAGAAAAACAGTGGTCGTAAGATTCAAAGGTCCACCAGATCCAAGATTGCATAATTAGTTGTAGTCAAGGAGATTCCACAGCAAGAGGAACTCAAATTTCATGAGACCTCTCCTCTCTTTCAAGGGAGTAGGTTTCACCCATTGACAACCACTGTTGGAGATGAGAGCCTCCACCAGATTGCAGCCGCTCTACCTCCTCCTCATAGTCGTGGTGAAGAGAGGGAGAAGTACACTTCTCTCACCCAAGTACATGTCGTATTTGAGAGATTAGCTATAAAGGAGGGATGTTCTGTCAGTGAGCTACTTAAACGGGTAGGTTGTACAGTATCACCTCGGATGAAGAATGAGATTTTGAAGAAATCCAGATCTATTTGTCAACTACAAAGATAAAAAAAAGTACCCTTAGTTCATATTCCAGTCAAATACTGTCTTGGAAGCCATGTTGTCAATGTTGTCACTGTCATAAATGATACCACCGCTGCTTCAAGACTTGCAGGACGTAGACCGGTCAAGTCATGTCTGGTTCTAAGAGTAACATCTATCATTGCTCATGAGAATTTCTTAAAAGAATAATAACGGGAAGAGATCTTTCTCTATTGTTCTAGGTCTGCAACATAGAAACCATGATCCTATTCAACATACTGATGCCTCCACCGAGACACTCCGTCTCAAGGCATCAACGTCAAAGAGGAAAGTGTGGGTACTAAAGGTTGCCGCAAAAGTATGTTTTCAGAAGCCTGTGGGGTGACCAAAGTAAAATATGTTGAGATTTTTGTACCTCTTTTATACTGTTTTTAAAGATATTTTACTTTAAAGAAAGGTATTTTTGATATTTTGTTGTAGGAATGATGAATTAAGGTCAATGGAGCAAAAAGATGCAAAAAGGAGCGAATTTGGAGCAAAAAGGACCAAAATGTGGAGAATTACACTAGGGCGCCGACGACGCCATCGACGCCGCCGACGACGAGCTTTTCTCGAGGCTACAGGACAAAATCTCCAGAAGGCCGCCGACGGCGCCATCGAGGCCGCCGACGGCGCCATCGAGGCCGCCGACGGCGGGATCAACGGTTATGTGTACTTGTACAATGGATAAGGCCAAATTTTGGATGGGTGCATAAGCAACTCTTAGGAAAACTCATCCACATCTTTAAAGAGAAGATTTTGGCCGAAAATAGAGGAGTTTTGGAGGTTAGATAAGTTCCATTAGTGTGTAGAGAGCTTGCTAGAGCGTGTAACTGTGAGGAATTCTTTAAGAAATTGTAAGAGTGGAGGGAAAGTGAGAGATTTCTTCCTCCTTGCTACTTTGAAGAGGAATTCCATGTGCTGCAAAGAAAGGAAGAGATTCAAAGGAACTTTAAGGAGTGTTCTTGGGGAGAAATTTAGAGATAAGTTATTTACTTGTTATAGT